>JACEIK010002680.1:170736-186918 GCA_018107945.1 Datura stramonium
CACACTTCCCTACAATTTACATGAGAATGTACTAATATTGTTGGATAAACAAGGCAAAACCGATGCATTTGAGTATCACTTGGGCATATAAATATGCCCCTGATCATTCCTCTCGACAGTTAAAGGTTTACAAAAAGAATTACCCGACCTATGATCTTGAGTTGGCCGTTGTGGTGTTTGCACTAAAGATATGGAGGCATTACTTGTATGGGGTTCAGGTGGACGTGTTCACGGATCACAAGAGCTTGCAATATGTGTTCACGCAGAAAGATCTCAATCTTCGACAATGGAGGTGGTTGGAGTTGCTAAAGAACTACGATATGAGTGTTCTATACCACTCGGGCAAGGCTAATGTGCTTGCGGATGCACTTATTAGGCTCTCTATAGAGAATGTGTCCCGTGTGGATGAGGGGAGGAAGGAGTTGGTAAAAGATGTTCACTGACTTGCAAGGTTGGAAGTTAGATTGATCGACTCGACCGATGGCAGTGTTACTGTGCAGAATGGGTCAGAATCGTCCCTGGTGGTTGATGTCAAATCCATGCAAGATGAGGATCCAATTTTGAGGAAGTTGAAGGAAGCGGTACGGAGTCAAAAGATAGAGGTTTTCTCCCAAGGGGGAGATGGTGTTCTACGATATCAGGGTCGGCTATGTGTCCCGGACATTGAAATTTGAGGGTCCGAATATTGCATGAGGCACATGGTACCAGATATTCCATCCATCCGGGATCTACGAAGATGTATCGGGATTTGCGAAAAATCTATTTGTGGGATGGTATGAAGAGGGATATTATGAAGTTCGTAGCCAAATGTCCAAACTGTCAGCAAGTGAAGGTCGAGCACCAAAGGCCGGGAGGTGTACTTTAGGATATTAGCATTCCCACTTGAAAGTGGGAAGAGATTAATATGGATTTTATTACAGGCCTACCTCGTACTCGCCGACACTATGACTCCATTTGGGTGGTGGTAGACAGGTTAATAAGGTTGCACACTTCCTACCGGTTAAGACCATGTATTCAGTGGATGATTATGCCAAACTATATATTTGGGAGTTGGTTCGACTTCATGGAGTGCCCTCGTCTATTATTTCAAATCGAGGTACTCAGTTTACCTGCCAGTTCTGGCAGTCTTTTCAAAAGGGACTTGGGACTCAAGTCAAGCTCAGCACAACCTTTCATTCGCAGATGGATGGCCAAGCCGAACGAATGATCCAGACTCTTGAAGACATGTTGAGGGCATGTGTTATGGATTTTAAAGGTAGTTGGGGTGATCATTTGCCCTTGATCGAGTTTGCTTATAATAACAGCTATCTCTCTAGTATCCAGATGGCACCGTTCAAGGCTCTGTATGGACGAAGGTGTAGATCTCCCATTGGATGGTTTGAGGTTAGTGAGGCAGCTGTGATAGGACCTAATTTGGTTCATGAGGCCATGATAAATGTACAATTGACAAGGGACCGATTGAAAATCTCTCAAAGTCGTCAAAAATCGTATGCAGATGTGATGAGGAGAGATTTGGAGCTTGATGTGGACGACTAGGTATTTCTAAAGGTATCTCCCATGAAGGGAGTTATGCAGTTCGAAAAGAAAAGGAAACTCAATCCCCGCTATGTTGGCCCCTATCGAGTTGCGAGAAGAGTTGGTAAGGTGGTATATGAGTTAGACTTGCCAATTGAGTTATCTTCAGGTCATGCCATCTTCCATGTGTCTCTTTTGAAAAAGTGTTTAGGTGATCCAACCTTAGTAGTCCAGGTAGATAGCATTGGGGTAAAAGATAGCCTCAATTATGAAGAAATTCCCATTGAAATCTTGGATCGTTAGGTTCGAAAGTTGAGAAAAAAAGAAGTAGTTTCAATTAAGGTTTTATGGAGAAATCAGCATGTTGAGGGAGATACGTGGGAAGCCAAAGCGGATATGATAGCTAGATACCCACATTTGTTCTCTACCGGTGCAGTTCTGACTTGAGGTACTAGTTTTTTCCCTATAACCCTATCTAGTTTTCATGTTCAGTTCATGTGTACAAGTTTCTTTCATGTGTATGAATGTGTATGTGTAGTATGAGATCAGTTCAGTTATGTGGTTTTATTCGGAGGTAGTCATTCCATGAAAATTTTGGTTAAGATAGTCAGAATTTGAGTATAATAATTGTATGTCTCTGATTGTTGCTCGTTTTTAACATTCGAGGATGAATGTTCCCAAGGGGGAGATATTTCAATACCTCAAAAGTGCATAGGAGTAGACCCGGAGGTGAAAAATTAAAAACTACAGAAAATTGGGAAAAATGTCTCAGCACCGGTCAAGGTACGACTCGTGGTGACATACCACGGGTCGTTGTAATAAGTCGTGGTTGGGGAAAGGATGGGTGACAGTGCAAACCATGGGAGATATGACGACTCGTTGTGGGAAACAAGGAGTCATCATTAGCAGTCGTGGGAAGGAATTGAGTGCATCAGGTTACATATAACGGGAGACCCAACGACCCGTTAGGAGAAGCCACGGGTCGTGGTGTGACTCGTTAGAAGATGAGATGCTAAGGTTCAGGGGACTAACAATGGACGATGTAATGAGTTGTGGGTTTGAGGCATGGTTCGTCTTGTCGACCCGTTGTTTGGTTCCGAGAATGGTTCATCAGCGGTTCATTCCACGAGAGACATGACGGGCCATTCCCACGATCCGTTGGTACCAACCCGTGGGTTCCAACCGGCCAATTTTCAAGGCAGGTTTATTAAGGGTATTTTCTACTTTTTCACGATATAAGTCCCTAAACTACGTCATTTTGGCTTTGGAAAGCTGGGTTTTTAAGAAAATAAACCTTCCTAAACTCTCATTCATGCATGCAAGGATTTTGATAAGTGATCTAGGGGGGGGATTTCAAGCTTTTCACCTCAATTCCTTCAATTTCATTCTTGGGCTTTTAAGGAGGGTTAGAAGTTGATAATCTCATATATAAGGTCTTCAATGGGTGGATTCTTCCACACCCATGTTCCTACTCAATGATTTCACTGAAAATTTATTTAAAAACTTATGGGGTTTTATATTCGATTTGTATAAAATTTGGTGATTTAATTATGGGTTTCATGATTTTGAAATATTATCATAAACTACTGATTTTGATCATATTTTGAGTTTTAAATTGATATTAATATTGTTGATTTTGAATTTCCAAACAACTAAGTAAGACTACGCATGTCCCATGATGAATCGATTAATGATCTATTATTCCATCGATGTTCTTTACAAGCCCATCATGAATTATGTTTTAAATTATGAATTCATTATGTTACCCATTATGGTTTTATGAAATTCAAGCTATATGCATGATCTACGAGTATGTATGAATCTTATTAATCATGAATTATGTTTTTGGATGACTCACGGGCCTCATGTCATGGCTAGATCACATATGTTCAAGCATGTTTATGATTATCATGATTTAACTAGCCCATGAACTCATGTATGTATTATTATGAGCACTATATATGTTTGGGGAGTAGTATCGGACACCGAGTAGGTTCGGGGCTCAGGTTAAGCCTCGGATCTCATGAACTACGTGCCACCGTAGGTATGTTGGGACCTCTTTCATGTTAGTCCCTGGCCCAAACGTCCCTTTTCATGGTGATATCACACTTTCATGGTTCAACCCTTGGCAAGGTACGAACACCCTCCCGACTAGGGTTACAAGTCGGGCTTCATGTGTGCTCATATGGAGTATATCGATTAAGAGAATTTCCCACTGTTCCTCATGTTTTATGCGTATTATGATTATGTATGTTGACTCAAGTTATGTTAATTAAAGCTCTTCTATTACGACTATGACTATGTTATGCTACGAATGTTTTGAAAACCTTAAGTCGTATGATAGGTTATGATGATTTACAATACGAGCATGTTGTCCTACTCTTATGATTACTTATGGATTTTTATACATATTTTAAATGTTCGTTTTACTTACCTTGCATACCCAGTACATTCCACGTACTGATCGCATACTTTCTATGTTGTATCATTTCATGATACAGTTCTCAGTTCTCAGGCTCAACCTCACCCGTAGATAGTTCAGCCTTGATCTCAGCGCACTTGGTGAGTCTTATGCTCCAAGGGCTACATGTTCATACTCTTTGTTATTTCTTTTAGTTTTTGGATTATTGATTAGTTGGGGAGTTTTCCCATCAATCCGCCTGTCATGTTTAGAGGCTTATCAGACTAAGAGTTGTATTCCGCCGCATTGTATAAGTATCATATTGTTCTTCCCCTTATGTTATGATATGATTATGTTCTCTATGTTAAGTCTTCCGTTTCATGTGATTGAATTAGATGTATGCTCATGCCATTGCTTGACTTGGGGCCTCTCGGGGCTCCTCATCCTGTGTCTATAATTCGGGTGTACGTTTGGGCGTGACAGTTTTTGGTTTCGTCCGAGGTTTTTTTTTTCCGTGTATCTTTTTCCTTGGGCATGCTATCTAGTAGAACCGGCATGTTTAGTATTTTATCTTTTTTATTCTTGTTTAATTATAAAGTATCTTAGGAGTACTCAACCGATAAATTGCACTAGTTTTGAAGTTTTGAAAAATTGACCCTGCTTAAAAGTTTTGATGGTTAGTTATGTACTTGCTAATTGCAAAGCATGATTTCTATGGTTGTTTTTGTGTCATTTAGTATATTAGCATGAGTAGTTTTTGTTAGCCATGTATAAACCGGATAGGTAGAATGAATGTAAGACATGTACCATGAGTGAGTGAGGTCTAATACCTAGTTTAATACTGTGTAGAGGATTTAGAACTTGTCTGGTTTTTCTTTACATAAGTTTTAGGATGGTTGGTTAGGAAAGGATCATAGGCCATTTTTATTTATCCCATTTTTAGCTTAAATGACCCTACCAACATAATATGATTTCCTTTGCTCTCGATTTTAAGCCTTAAATGAACCATTTCTTCTATTAACCAATTAACCGAACCAATTTTTTATAATGAACCTGTTTTGTCCTTGGTACCTCCTTGGACATTGTGAACCTCAACATAGTGGCTAGAGTAGAGGTGCATAAATCTTGGGAAGGTGAAAAAAAAAAGAAAAGGAAAAGGGTTAAAAATAAGGTATGGTGTAACAAAACAAAAGGAAGATGAAAAAAGAAAAATAGAAAAAGAAGATACAAAAAGAGAATGATGAATGAAAATTTGTGAAAACACACCACACCCATACAATTGCATAAAAATGGTGAAAAGAGAGGAAAAAAGTTGAAAAAGCAAAAAAGGGTGAAAAAGTGAAGAATAGAGCCACGTGTATGTAGTGCCAAGGAGGATTTAGTTACTAAAAAGATTTCATATCTACCATACCCATCTTGAAAGCTTATATTACAAGCCGAATCAAGACCTATAGTGATCCTATCCTGACCATTTGACAAGCCAAAGTAGATAAAATAAGGGCAAGCCTATGGTATCCTACATGCTGTATTTGGAACTTCTTTGTGAGGGTGAGAGTCTTACTTGTTCAGTCTCATGTTTCATATTTTTCTATATCTGTGAGTGGAGGATTTCATTTGTTGTGAGGGTACATGGTTTGTTTTTTATTCTGCCAATTGTCTATGTGAGAAGCATTGATGATGACTTGACTATCTATTAATAGCTAGAGGACATATCTTGATCCTTGTTTATCATAGTTAGTGGTTGCTTGATGTGCATATGTTGATCTGGTTATGGGAAAAAGGGTCAAAAGTTATTTGAGTTTATGGTGCAAATTTTGATTGATGGTGGTTGTAGTATCCTAGGTTTATTTTCTAGTTAAGCATCATTTTTAGTTTTTTTCCTTTGCCTGAGGACATGCAAAAATCTTAAGTTGAGAGTGTTCGTGTTGATGTATTGTGAGTTTTCCAGCACTTTCGACGCTTAAAAATGAGAAAATAGCATAGACTTAGGTATATTTATATGGATATGAGGTGCTTTTACTTTGTTTTCAGGGAAAATAGGTGTTGGAGCAAAAATGTGCAAAAGATGCATAAGAGTGTAGAAAATTACCCAAGTACCAATCTCAGTACGAGCCGTATCTTGATTGTACGAGTCATACTGAGACTCATGAAGAAACTCAGAAGACTAAAACAAGGCGAAGGCAAAGTATGACTCTCAATATGAGTCATACCATGATGGTATGAGCCGTAACTAGAGACATGAAAATTTTCAGAGAAAATTGCACAAGGCAGTCTCTTGGTACGGGTGGAACCCACGGATCGTAAGAACTACTTATGACCTGTACCATGAGCCATGGGGAGCTTCAGTGATTTTTAAAGACTTGGCAGAACTCCAGATGCAATAATCCAGTACGATTCGTAGGAGAAAGGTATGAAGCGTATCACAACACTTGTAGGAAACTTTAGAGGATGTTAAAGTTCTCAGGGCCAAGCCACGGATGGATTATACGACTCATAGGACTATGATACGAGTCATACCAGTTGTCAACACTTAGACAAATCTGCAACAGCAAAGGGATGTACGAGAGGCAGGTACGACCCGTACAATTCTGTTACGGGTCGTATGATCAGTCGTGAGTTAAGCCAATGCTAGATATGGAAAATTCCCTGTTAGCTTAGAAAAAGGTTTCTGATGTTTGTGTAAATACCTTTTATGTTTTATTTTTGTAGAACAACATATAGAGAAGTTAGTAGACATGTGAAAAGTTTTATTTGTGAATTTTTATCAAGTTTTGGAGAGCAATTCGTAGGATCAACACTTGATTTTATCAATTATTCTTGAGTTTGTTCATTGATATTCAAAGAAGGTTTTCTTCTAATTATTGTTGTAAGTACTTAATATGTGTTTGTCTATGAATGATAATTGTAATCTTACAATCATGAGAGGCTAAAACCTCCACAACTAGGAATGTGAGAACCATGATGGATTAACGAAATAGGATTACACAAAGTGATTCAAAACCAATACTAAATGCTTATATTGTATTATATTCATCTTTAAACATTTCTTAATGGTGCTCAACGTTAGGACTTGCCTGAATTATTTACTTGCTTGAACCTTGAGAAGTAGAGATTAGTAAAAGAGAATTACAATAAAGCCTTGATTTTTATGATCATTGTATAACTTGAGCTGCAGTCGCAAGAAAGTTAATTTGGAACATATTGATAACGGATAAAAAATTCGCTCATGAGACCTGACTCGGTGATTGTGTATAGTCATCCAATAGGGACGAACAGTCCTTTAGATGAACCCTAGTTATCATTTCTACAAGTAAGCATTGAGATTGATAACATGTATATACCCGAAGTAGTTATGAACACATGGGAAACACTTACTCTAGTTATTTGCAAATCTTGATAACAACCACAATTACGATCTTGATTTAATATTATTTTTCTTTGAACCCCCCAATTTGGAGATAACTTACCAATAAGTTTAAGTACAGCGTTAGTCTAGACCTTACTTTATTCCCTGTGGGTTCGTCCTCAACCTCTTTGTTAGGTTCTTTATTGACAACGTTCGCTTCATACTTTGTAAAGAAGTGTGAGTTTGAGTGTTATTAGTTATGCATTACGAAGGAGACCTATGCAGGCCACTGATTTAGTATTTGTCATTTCTATGTTATACGTATTAAATTGACCCAGTATAATCCATATCAGCTCCATTTATGATTATGACTAAGATTTGTTGATTTTTACCCTGGTGTGATATACTAGTTGGAGGTTTTTTTATTTTACCCCAGTGTGGTACATCGGCTAGACAGATTTTACCCCAATGTGGTACACCGGCTGGAGGCATTATTATTTTTACCTCTGTGTGGTACACTGCCTGGATGAATTTTATATGAATTTTATGGTTGGCTGGCTGCTAGCGTTTCAGTTATAGTTTTATTATGCATTAGATGGTTGCATTAAACTTTAATATTGAGTTATTGTCAGGAATTGATTTTTAGGATTTTGGGTTGTTACTATTCCTTATTTTTGGCTCAGTTATCATTGTTATCTTATATGTTTACAGTTTTTATCCTTACATACCAGTACATTTTATTCATACTAACGTCCCTTCATCCGGGGACCCCTCCTACAATCGTGCTGTAGGTACAGGCCGAGGCTCAGATCATCAGATGCAGTAGGAGCCAGATTTCAGTGGAATCGTGGTATGCTCCTCTCTTCTAGGAGTCATGTCCTAGTTTTGACTATTTTGAGTTTTGTGTATAACATGGGTAGGACGGGGCCTTGTCCCGTGCATTTCAGTTTATTTACTCCATAGAGACTGGTGTGATAGTAGCTTTGGTTGTGTAGTCGTGTTGGTTTTCCACTGCTCTATTTAGCTTTATTTCATCCTTTTCGACTTTCCAAGTTGCTTATTCATTATTATCGAGACCTTATGGGTCCATTATTTATCTTGGTTGGTTATGACAAGTGGCTTGGTCTGCCTTAGTGTTACATTTTCAGATGCTATATAGTTGGCTTCTCGATCAATCATGAATCGAGTGCCAGTTGCACCCTACCCCAATTTTGGGGCGTGACAGACTTGGTACAGAGCGAAGTCAGGTCCTAGGGAGTCCACAAAGCCATGTCTAATAGAGTTTTGCTTATGGGTATGTTGTGCACCATACTTATAATCAGGAGGCTATAGGACATCTAGGAATTGTTTCACTTCTTTTACTAATAGTTTGTGCTATAGGGCGAGTTCATAAGTACTGCAATATCTAAATCATGTTATTGTTTCAGAGTATGCCTGTGACGAGGAAGATAACTATGAGGTTGATTGGCACAGCCGTAGTAGAGGGTACTAGTCGCCCTCCAGTGGATCAGGGAGATAGGTCTGAGGCTCAGAGTGAGTCTCCTGCCCCAGGTATTACAATTCATCCAGCACCGATTAGAGTAGTGGAAAATATACCTCCAGCTCCTCCCGCACAAGTAGTACCTGAGGGTACTAGAGTGGCAGACCCTCCCGCTCCTGTGGTACCTCTGGTTGTTCCAGAAGGATAGGGTCTTGACGGAGCTATTCAGCTAATGGCTCGTATAGCCGCAGGTCAGGAGCGGCGATAGAGAGACATAGAGGCTAGAAAACTGAGAGTTTCAAGGCCCATGAGTTCTTGAGTTTGAGCCCTCCTACATTAACTGGATCAGACCCGAGCGAGGATCCTCGGGACTTTATTGACCAGAAATATAGGGTGTTAAAGGTTATGCGAGCTACAGTGACTTAGGAAGTAGAGTTTGCGGCCTTCAGACTACGTGATGTGTCTATATTGTGGTATGACGCTTGGGCTCGATCTGGAGAAGCCGATGCACCGCCAGCTGAGTAGGGAGAGTTCTCTAAGGCCTTTATGCACCACTATCTACCCCGGGAGCTTCGACAGGCTCGAGCTGAGTAGTTTTTTCACCTAAAGCAGGGCAGCATTAGTGTGCGTGAGTATTGTCTTCAGCTTAATTCTCTTGACAAGTATGCTCTGCTCATGGTTCATATGATGTAGGATAGAGTTCATCGGTTCGAGTTGGGGTTGAGGCTTCATATAGCTCGAGATTGTTTAGGGGTATCTACTCCGGAGCACATGGACATTGCACAAATTCAGGCTTTCGCCTAGAGTGCGGAGGATTTGTTTCATCAATTATGAGATACTCAAAGACATCAGGAGCAAAGGAAAAGAGCTAGGACCGTGGGTGACCCAGGGGCTCAGTCATCCAGGCAGTCAGTTAGGCCTGTAGGGAGTGCCTCACCTCAGTTTCAGGAACAGAGAAGAGACCAGGGCCCAGCTCCATCTAGCTCTCGACAACAGAAGCAGGTCGGGCAGACGAGACCACCATTACCACCTTATCCTTAGTGTGGGAGATCCCATTCAGGTAAGTGCCGTCAGGGGCATAATGTAAGCTATCATTGGGGCAGACAGGGCACTTTATCAGAGATTGTTCAGATAGGGTCTAGGCGGATTAGGCGTGATCAGAGCGATCAGCGGTTGCTTCGTCATCCTCCATTTTACCTCCTAGACCTGATTCTAAATTTGAAGCAGCCCATGGCAGAGGCATAGGGAGAGAGTCTTCTGGTTTCGGGGCAACCTAGAATCAATTTTATGTTTTGGGCAATCGACAGGACCAGGAGGCCTCACCTGATATTGTTATAGGTACTTTGTTTGTTTATTCTCGTGCATTATATGTATTGCTTGATCTTGGTTCTACACTCTCTTATGTTACATCGTTGGTTGCGACTCAGTCTGAGATAGTCCCTTAGTTATTATCTATACTATTTGCTATTTCTACGCGAATTGGTGAATCTATGTTAGTTAGACGAGTTTACCGGAACTGTGTAGTATTGGTATGTGATAGATCAACCTTAACTGATCTAGTTGAGCTTGAAATGGTTGATTTTGATATCATTATGGGTATGGATTGGTTGACAACATGTTATGCTAATGTTGATTGCAGAGCTAAAGTTGTTAGATTCCATTTTCCCCGCGAGCCAGTCCGGGAATGGCAAGGTAATGACGCTACGCCCAAAGGTAAGTTTATTTCACACCTTAAGGCTCAGAAGTTGATATCCAAAGGCTATATTTCTCACTTGGTTCTATAATAAACTTGGAATGTGAGCCTGCGACTCTCCAGTCAATTTCTGTTGTAAATGAGTTCCTCGAGGTCTTTCTAGAGGATTTGCCTGGATTTCCTCCTGATAGGGAGATAGATTTTGCTATTAATCTACTTCTAGGTACTCAGCTTATATCGATCCCTCCTTACAAAATGTCTCCAGCAGAGCTAAGGGAATTGAAAGAGCAATTGGGAGATCTGCTAGAGAAGGGATACATTCGACCTAGCGTATCACCTTGGGGCGCACTTGTGCTTTTTGTGCGAAAGAAAGATGGGTCATTAAGGATGTTTATTGACTACATGCAGTTGAATAAAATGATGATTAAGAATAAGTACCCACTTCCCAGGATTGATGACCTGTTTGATCAATTACAGGGTACTAGATGCTTTTCGAAGATTGATTTGAGATCTGGGTACCATCACTTACGGGTTAAGGAAGTTGATATCCCTAAGACTGCCTTCAGAACTAGATATGGCCATTATGAGTTTTTAGTGATGTCATTTGGGCTGTCTAATGTCGCAACAACTTTTATGGACCTGATAAATTGGGTGTTTAGGCCTTTTCTTGATATATTTGTGATCGTCTTCATTGATGATATTCTGATTTACTCACAATCTGAGGCCGAGCATGCAGATCATTTGAGAGAAGTATTACAGACTCTCTAGGAGCACAATTTATACGCTAAATTTTCTAAATATGAGTTTTGGCTAACATTTGTAGCTTTTCATGGCCATGTGATGTTATACCCCGAGAATTCAAGAATCGGACCCGGAAGTGAATCGGAGAAAAATTGGAAAATGTTGTAGCAGTTGCAGAATGAGTCACTGAATGACTCGTGAGAAGACCCCACGAGTCGTCAAGTGACCCTTGGGAAGGCCTGGAGTGATCAAGGGATCGAGGTCCCCACGAGGGAATCAATGAATCATGGTCGGCCACCACAAGTCATCATGTCAATTGTGGGGTGGAGTTGGAATGTTAAAGGAGGATTTATCCAGTGTACTTAACGGATGGGACCCCACGTATCATGGTCATTCCCAATGACTCGTGAGGAGAGTCGTGAGAAGGCCTATGGATTATTATTGTGAATTAAGACAATGTACTTGACGGGAGGCGACCACGAGTCGTTGTCTCTGGGGACGAGTCGTCATATCGCTCGTTAGGAGCCCGGAAGATCAATTGTCCAGTGAACTTGACAAGAGAACCAACGGATCGTGAGCCTAGGTGATGAGTTTTCAGGTTGTCCGTTAGGATCCCATGACAGTTATTTTCAATGAATTCAATAAGGGATTTTTCATAATTTCTAAGTTCCTAAGACCTATGCTACGTTGTTTTAAGCTTGTTTTAGTGGGTTTTTAGCAGGGGAAAACCTATTCTAATCCATTACTCTCATGCATGCAAGTTTGGAGGTGTGAAGGGAGGGTTCAAGGTGAAATCTCAAGGTTTCCAATTGAAATCTCAGCTGGGCAATTAGGAAGGGTTAGAATTCTTCAATCCCGAGTATGTAAGGCTACGAGTGGGTGTTTCCTTCCACACCCATTCCCATTCCCTATCAAATTGTGATTGGTTTGTAATGATCAAGTATGGGGTTTCATTCAATTTCATGATTCTTACATCTCTATTCATGGGTATGATTAAATTGAGTTGATATTGATGATTTACCAAGCTTGGGAGGATTCTAATTTAATATCTTTTACAAAATTGTTTTTCCAAAAATCGAATCCAAAACACCCATGTGTGGATAGTTCATAATAGAAGTGATTGGGAAGAATGTGATGATGATGGAATAAATGAGGAAAAGCATGTTTCCAACCTTACCCATGATTTTGATGATATTTTCAAAGAAGATTAAATAGACCCAAGTATGGGAGAGCTTTGGGTGATGCCATATGATGTTTTCAAATAGTGATTTTCCCCGACATGAGATTACCACATGATTGAGATGAAATTTTCCCTTTTAGTCTTATTATGAATTCTAGCTTGTGGTATGTTTCAAAGTAAATCCTTCTCTATGTGTAAATCCTTAATTGATATGTATATTATTGTCGAGATTTGTCAAGGACAATGTTAAGCTTCATTTCGCATGATCTTGGGTCTAAGTATGATTTCATTCTAAGCTTTGTCGAGATGACATTGTTGAGCTTCATATTAATATGATGTCTAGTGTATGCATGATTTCATAATGAGCTTTGTCAATAGACAATATTGAGCTTCATTTCATACGATATTGAGTTTATGCATGATTTCATGTTGAGCTTCATCACTAGACGGTGTTGAGCTTCACATTTATACGATGTAGAGCATTGCATGTTTTGGGAGAAGAGTCTAGCACTGAGCGAGCTAAGAGTCGATAACCCTATGCCCCAGAACTACGTGCCAATGTAGGTTGATTCTATTATATTATTGGGACATCCCTTGTGAGCTATCCCCCGGCCCGATTGGCCCTTCAGCTTGATATTGATATCATGGTAGCGTCCATCGCCCTGGCAAGGTTATGAACGGCTCTTCCCACTTGAGTGTGATAGTTGGAACCACGTAATCTCTATCGTGGTATGTCGGTTAAGTGACGAGTCTCCCACTGTCTATATCATTCAAATTTGCATATCCATTACTCATGATGATTATCTTATGCATACATGTTCAAAAAGCAAGGTTTGAATCATTGTTCAGCTTTTGATATAAATCTCATGATTTAGCTTTGAGTCATTCGAGTCAGTCGTGATGTTCTAAAGCATGTATGATCACGTATAAAATAAGGATGATTTCATAATGAATGTTTGTGAGCTTCTTCTTATCCTTAAAGACTATTACATATGTATGACTCATTTTTTTTAAAAAGATTTATATTGCTCTAGCGGTTTAACTTACCTTGCATACTCGGTACATTCCACGTAATAACCGCATACCTTTTATGTTGCATCGTTTCATGATGCAGGATCCATATTGCAAGTTCAGTCCCCGTTCATAGTCGCTTATCAGAGTTAGCACCTGCTTGTTGGTAAGTCCTCATCTTCCGAGGAATAGTCTTTCAATTATCTTGGATGTATTTTCAGTTTTTAGTATTTTTGAGCTAGTCGGGGATGTTGACCCATCAGCTCATCCAGATTAGAGTCTTACCAGACCTAGACATATATTCAGCTTCAGATGTTCATTCTGTTGTTATGTTAAAATAGACTTCTTCTGAGATTTTAATTGTGTTTCTTCATGTTTATTGAATGAATTAGTGAATGCTTATGCCATGGGTTGACTCGAGGTCCCTTGTCTCATGTCTACGATCCGAGTCTACGCTCGGGTTGTGAAAAACTTAGTATCACAGCCATAGGTTTAAAGTGTCCTAGGGAGTCTGAAAGCCGCGTTAAGTAGAGTCTTTTTCATGGGTGCGAAGTGCGCTACACTTATGACGAAGAGGCTACTAGACGTTTTAGGAAATGTTCCCTTTCTTTCATGATCTATGTCGTGTGATGAAAAGACTTTCTATCCTTCTAATTCATGCTATCCGTAATTGCAGAATCATGGCTCCTCGAAGGATGAATGGAAGAAAGAATGGAGACGGTGAAGGCCACGAGGATGGCATGGGTTGTGGGCATCAGCAGGTCCCACCGGTTGAGGAGCCTTAGGCACCGGAGCTAGCCGCCCACGCTGAGTTTCGGGCCACTATCCAGATGTTTGCATAGTCCTTGACCGCTCAGGTCAATCAACAAGCCATTGCGCATGTTTCGAAGAATGGTAGTGCAACGGCGGCTCGAGTCAGGGACTTCTTGAGGATGAACGCACCGGAGTTTTTGGGATCTAAGGTAGATGAGGACCCGCATGGTTTCATTGATGAGATTGTCAAGATCACCCAGGTTATGGGGGTGAGCAGTGTTGAGTGCGTAGGTGTTAGACTCCTATTAGTTGAAAGGGGTTGCGCATATTTAGTTCCGCCAGTGGAAGGACAGCAGGGTTGCTGGAGCAAGTTCGGCCAAGTGGGAGGAGTTTCAGGTTGCATTCCTCGATCGGTTCTTCCCTCGAGAAATGAGGGAGTTAAAAGCAGCAGAGTTTGTGAATCTGAAGCAAGGGAGGATGACAGTACTATAGTATTCCCTTGAGTTCACCCGCCTATCGAAGTATGCTCCTGAGTTAGTAGCTGACCAGAGGGCGCGGGTGAGCAGATTTGTGCATGGTATAGCAGGTTATTTGGACAAGTACTGCAGGACAACTATGCTCCACCAAGACATGGACTTTCCTCGCATAGTGTTGTACGCTCAGCAGATGGAGGCGGCACATTCGAGGGAGAGGGAGATAAAAAGGGCCAGGACCGAGGGCCACGGGTTCTCACAGCAGAGGTACCGTGGTGGGCACCGACAATAGACCCACTAGTGTCATGCCCCGCCTTGGGAGGCATGACTGGCACCTGGTGCCCTACTAGGACCTGGACTACTGGACTACTAAGCCTAAGCACTTCTGGTGCTAGGCTGGCTCTAATTCTTGATTTATGAAAACAATGGGCTATATAACGACTATAAATACAGCCTCCGGCCGACAAGGGCTATAGCCACCTGTAGGAATATAACAGCTACACAGAACAACTGAACATAAGGGAACCTATGCGGGCCGACAAGGCCACCATGCTGACCAAGGCCCCACACGGCCATCACATGCAAACTAAAAACATACACACAGCCCTACACGACCGGTACAACTAACCACAGGTAATATACAATTCGCAAGCCTCTAAGAATAATAAGATGGTCGGGACAGGGACCCGCCCTACCCATACTGTACAAACAAAAAGGGAAGTAAACCTTTAGTTGTCAAGCTCCGTATGATAGGAGCTGAAGACTCTATATGCTTGCTGGAACTATGAGGGATCTTCTCCTCGTCTATGAGTACCTGCAGGCAAGTAATGCAGTGCCCCAAAACGAGCGTCAGTACCACTGGTACTGAGTATGCAAAGCAATAACTGAAAATAACTGAAAGCAAACAATAATACTGATAGATACTGAAGTAATAGGAGACAGGCTGAGACTGACTGAAAAGAGCGTAACTTTACTGAAGAGAGTAAGAGTCATACCTGATAACATGGCGGTCTACTTTCTATCTATTAATAACTAACACAAAATAGCATACAAGAACCTTACCAACCCCCATAAGCCGTAAGGTACCAACCAGCACACAATCTATATACCCCTACCTAGGTCATACCATCCACCTAGTAACTATGAGCATCCTGTCGTCCCCCTGGGTATGCAACCTTGGGCTCGCTGGGCCCCTGACTATTGTTGTATCTGAGTCCGGAGGACTCTTGAAATCTGAAATCTGTAATCTGTAATCTAAAATCTGAAATCTGCACCCCGGGCGCAAGCGCTCGACAGGGGGTGTGGCATAGTGCTGATCAGCCTTCTATGGGTATTATGCATCCCATCTTCATCCGCTGGCGGACGGCATGGCACCCCATAAAGCAACCTATCCTCACCCTCTGGAAGGCAAGTCGACACAGCTATTAACCTGGGGCAGTCAAGGAAGCTCTAAGGGTGTCCAACACAGAACAATCATGTCTCCACAGATAGCAATAGGCACATGTAATATATATACTGGATTTGATAATAATATTTATGTTCTGGTATTTTGTTCTGAATCTCATATTGAAATGTACTGAATCTGATAC
>JACEIK010002681.1:25880-39032 GCA_018107945.1 Datura stramonium
CTAGAATTCAAAAAATTTCAAGTTCCTCTGTTTTGAATAGCAGCTACAAGCAATGTGAATATAGGAAAGCAACAACGATAATTACAGAAAAGGGCCAAAAACACGGCCAATGTTTGAGGATGCCAAATGTACATTCGTACACCAAAGTAGAACCAGTACCAACATCCAAAAATAGAAAAGGAAACAAGAAATAGGATTGTCTTACAGGCCCCAAACGGTGGCTACCCAAAAATAGTATAAAAGCTAAAACAAGGGGGGAGGGGGGAGAATACTGCGACCCATCTAGCTAGAGGCCTCATCGCTGCCGGTACCATCCTCATCATCTGCTCCCTCCTTGAACCTACTGAGGAAGGAGAGCTCGGGAAGGTCATGCCTTGTCGTCTGAGGTGTTTTGGAACTGGGAGCGAGGGTCTTCAGGATCTTCTTGATCCCTTTCCTCATGCGGACGATCAGCTTATCTCGAGAGCGCCTCCTCCTCCTTTCCCACTCTAAGTCCTTCCGAAGCTCCACGTGGGCCTGAGCTAGGGAAGCGATTTCCCCTGCTCCTTCGTGAGTCGGAAGCTGCTGCACTGGAGGGCCGACCAGTGGAAGGTTAGCTAGTAGAAGGCATGCTGGGGGAAGGAGGTCTGTAAAACCCTTCGAGGAGCTCCCGTATAGCCGCCATCTCGGCCTCGATCCACTCGAATGGTCCCGCGAGCTTGAAAGTGTTGTCCCCACCGTCACCCTCAATTGAGGCAGATTTCTTCTTCTTCCTGCCTCTTCCCGGAGCCCCCTTCACCCTCAGAGGGTCAAAAGGCCTGTCATAGCCCACGATAAGGTCCCTGGACTCCTAGTGCACTCTAGCCCGTTTGTAGAGCCTAGTAATAAGAGAAGCGAAAGGCAGGCCGGTGATGGGCTTAGCTGAGAAGTACCTCCACTCCTCCAGAATTTAAGCTCCCACATTCATCCTTACCCCACTCAATACACATGCCACACCAGAGCATGAGGATAGGTCACATCCGTAATATTGAAGGACGGGCGGATCCTCCGAGACACCAGATTGAGCCACCTCCTGACCTCCACAATAAAATGGATGCTCTGGATGCTCGTCCTAGTAATACCCCAATTGGTTGAAACCCTCCGCTCCTCCACCACGAACGTATCCACCAACCAATGCCCATTTCCATCTATATCTCGAGCTTTCAGTTCCTCCTCTGGGGGGTTAGGCAGATCCAACGCCTCGTTAATGGCAACCAGGGTGAGAAGAATTTGCCTTCCCCTTACATAGGCCACAGGCTTCCTGTGGTTCCATACCACGGTTGGGAGGTTGACATAAAAATCCCCAACCCAAGACTCGTTGACCCTACCAGGTCCTCCACTAAAGGGCCCCAACTTATCTCACGGAGAAGGGCATAAAACTCGAGCGCTTTCTCCTCCACGTCCTGCATGATGAACCCTCTCTCGTGAAGTAGATCCTTAGCATCCTTCTCACTGTGTCAGAATTGACACTAATCATTCATGAAACAAATGTAGTCTTCAGCGTGGATGCTGCTGTTAGAGGAATCCATAGTAAAAAACTTGCATTAATAATGGGCACTAGAGAATGAATGGAAGGATTAAGAAAAATAAAGGCAGAGGAAATATAATTTAAAATGGAGTCACTATCGAGGCGAACCACTGCAACGGTCATGAGTCCACAGTAGCGAGTTTGCCATAGAAGAGGGAGGTCTGCTGTCACAATACCGTTGAAATGGTGATGGTTCTGTTGCAGCGGACGTTGTCTTCCCCAGACCTACAAACCCCATTGATGGAGGTTGAAGTTTCAACTTCCGTGTTTCTTCAAATTAACTATAGATGGGGCAAGGAGAAGACTTGCCCAAGCCTTAGCAACTACTACCCACCCCAATAGGTACATATTCGAGCCCAAAAACTTCAAGGAAGTCAAGCCACAACCCCACTCAAACTCCCCATTTTCGACCCCACAATCACTTAAATTCAATCAGAAAAATGCAGAGAACAATAAAGATGATTTGAGAACGTAAATACAAGCAGCATGCTATGACAATCTAGCTATTAAATTAGAATAAGATAACCTACCTATATCACCTTATAACTAATAAAAAACAAAGGCAAATAAACAATGTATAACCAGTACTCTCTAGCAAATGAAGTAAGGGAACCATAGGTGACGGAATTACCTGAGAAATGGAGAGACTTGCCGGAGAGATTAAGAATATCTGCACAATTTTGAGTAAGGAAAAGTTAGAATGAACTCAAAATATCCAATCTGCCCTTTTACTAATCCTGTTGTCCGCTGTAGCATACCACTTTTCTGCTGCGGCAGAACCGCTGTAGTGGGAAATCCACTTGCTGCAGTAGATGGCTAAAAATAGTGACGATTGGGATTCCACCACAGGTCCTCACTATTTCAAAAAACAACTGGTCTAAGAAGTCCGATAAATCAAGAATACCTAGGATATTTGAGCTAGGAATAAGAATCCAAAACACTCGAAGGAGGAGTAATGGCATAATTTGGTGCTCGAGCTTTGGTCAAACCAGGCGAAGATTTATAGCTCTGCTAGAAATTATCAGACCTATGTGGGAGGATGTTATAGCAAGGGGCAATGGAGGGGTCTTGCGATGGTCAGTCCGGGGATCAATGCATACACGATTATCCCTGGTGCTGGCTAGAAGTTAGGAAATTTACGATCGACAATAGAATTAACCTGGGGTTGATAAAAAACCCCGCCTCTATATCATATTTCCATTTGGGGATAAATGGATCTTTAATTGGTATCTGATATAACAACCCACCTGACCGTTATAACACCCTAACCATCTTAGAGCGGGTGAATTCAAATTTTATAAATTTAAAGTGAAATCTCCAAAAAATTAAGGGCGCGATATGAACACGTTCGAACAAGCTAAGTCACGGTCGGATAGACCCAGAGGCGTGTCCATCGTGACAGGACACTTTCTGCTATAGTGGAACTGCTGCAGCGGTGAATGGACTCGCTGCAGCGGGTGATGCAAACCAGAGTTTCCGCAATCATATTCCCATTAGGATTTTTAAAACCTAGTTTCTAGAAGGGCTTAGTGAAAATGCCTCAAAAATAGAAAATATACTTTTGGAATAAGAAGAAAAGATAAGAGGTAAAGATTCATCCTCCAAAGCTAAGAACTCCCGCAAGAAACCAAGAACCGATGCAAACATGCAATTGGAAATGTCTCGATGATAGCTTGGCGCCCAGGTAGGCTATGGTTTACTCGCTCTTGTGTTAGACTTTGATTAGATAAATATATACGTGCTTATGGTTGATATGCTTTTGATTTCTAGGATTGAAACCTAGATAACTTGTTGTTGATTAATTGAGACCGGAGTGATTCTGTGAATGAAAAGATAAAAAAAAGGGAGTTATATCCCCCAAATGAGAAAACCCTAGTGGAGAGAGTGCAATAATAATTAATCCATGCCTAAGGGTGTATGTGGGACTGAACCAATTGTGTGTAGATCGACCTTCTGGTGTTGTATTCAATGTATTTTTTTGTGTGTAGAATTATAGGGTCATTCTTTCGGAATGAAACCTTGGATGGTTAATCATGTAAACATGCTTAATTGATGCAGTAAATAAATGATTAATTGGTTATGATTATTATAAAATGTGATTTGAAGTTCGAGAATTAAGGTAGTTATACTTCTCGTAATGACCTGAATATGTTGCGGTTAATATTGCATTGTTTGGATTGGTGAATATTGTTCGTGTGGATGGTTGCAAATGGAATTGTTAACTGTTGAAATAAGTTTGATAGGATGCTACCATCATTGTGATGGGCATGGTAGAGAATGAGACTCTAGATGGAGAAGAAATAATTCATGGAAAAGGTTAGGAGGAAGACTGGTTGTAGTACTGCCAGTAGTACACCTGAAGCAGTTGTGGTACTGCTGCAGCGAGACCATTGTGGCGGCAGAAATGTCGCTGCAGCGGAGCCCAAATCAGTGAGCGATCCAAGTTGTAATTCCTTGTAATGTATTAGTTTAACTGATATTATTACTATTTGGGGATGAGAATGGGTTCAGTATTTCACATGTGATTGTACTCGTTGATATGTATATTTATTTTTGTCGTATTTAAATTATTAGTTGTTGTGCTATATTGTGCATCCCGAGATTGAGGGGCGAGTTGGTATCAAACGAATGTGTGACTGAGATGATGGATGATACGGAAGGAAAATCAATTATATGATGATGAATGTGAGACCTGGAGCCAAAGGTAAGGAATTATGATGAATAGGTTAGTAAGATTAGACTCTAAATGAGGATTGGATTTTGAGAGGCTCGTGCCCGAGGTGAGCATCTTGGAAAGCGGTATGAGAGAGTACCCAGACAGATATGACTAAAAGACCATGTGGCTGGGTGTATGGATATGAGTACACAAACAAGTATGATAAAGGACTCATATGGCTGGGGGTATAGTACATGGATTTTTAGAGTCCCCTGCAGGTCATGACTGGAAGGGCAACATAAGACCCTCTGGTATATGTGTATAATGATGTGATGGAGGCATGTGCCTGGGATATCATTGAATGGATGATTATGAGACAGAGATTGTGCAGGCATGGTTTAGTTATACATACGGCTGTAGAGACAGAAAGGTACAGGTATATAAGCATGATAAAAAATATACTGACATGATTCGGATTTGAGATGAGAAACATGTTTGGAATACCCTATATGTCTCTACGGTCCAGGTATGATATCTTATGGATTTTTCATGGTATGGAGGCAGGTATGTGCATGAACTTTAATATTTAGAAAGTTGACTCCCTCGACATGTATTGGTGATTACTTATGTGTACTTGAATTAGTCAATCTGTATTTGTGATTTGAGTGTTGTTTTAATTGATTATGTGGATTACAAAAGGTAACATGATGTGGTTAATATAAGGTACCGAATTATCGAAAAACGGTGAGTAGACCTTGTTAAGTAATGTACTAGATTTGGAAAGGTCTAAAAATATTATAAGTTATTGAGTCGGTTAATAAGTGGTAATGGACGGACTTAGCCGATTATAAGGAAGTGATAAAAGAGGTAGATGTGTTGCAAAACTATATAGAGGAATAGAATGGAACTAGATTGAGAAAAATTGGCTAGTGACTGATTGTAATAGCACTGCAGCAGGTATATTGCCACGACAGTGGGATCTGCGATGGAAATAAAGGGAGGCAGATTTGAGATAAGCGGATGGCTAGGATGGTAGGGTAATTTCACAACCCTTGATGAGAATTGAATAGATAATGTTGTATTAAAAGTTATTGAGTGGTTGCATAAATGGAATGATTTTTGAATTTAGTAACATTGATTGTATGTTGATTATTATGTTGTTGCGTTAACTAACCTTAGTCGGTCGATGATGCATACCGGTACATGTGGCGTACTTATACTACCTTGCTACGCCTTTTTAGTGTAGGTCGTGATAGGTTGAAGTTTCTTGATTAGCGTGGAGTACTCAGCATCAACTTCTGTGTCCTTCTCAGATTAAGCTGTGTCTTTTTGATCTTGTCATGTATTCTATTAGAGCTCTTGTACCTGTCTAGACTAGATCTTGAGAGAGTCATGGCTTTGGAAAGTTTTATTTTATTTTTATTATGAGTTATTGTTGATTAATGAAAAGTAAAGAGAAATTTGAGTAATAGTGAAAATGTTCCGCAAGGATTCTCCTATAGAGTAGAGTTGATGTAGGTTCCCGCATGACCCGCCTATTTGGTATCATGACATAGTGATGGTTGAAATTATCTACACAAATATACTTCTTAATGATATTAAGACTCTATTCCAGATATTAATGATTAAGACCTAGTCAGACTAAATAAGTGTTGAAATCTTAATAAAAATAAATAAAAATAAATGCACTTAATAGTCTAAGGTTTGAATTTAAACCATTTTGATTCAGACCTCCATTAAATACAAATAAATGAGGCCTTAAAGTCACTCAAATTCTCTTAGAAGATAATTGAGAAATTCTCTTTTACTTCACATAATTTACTTATATAAAATAATAAAACTACATAAATATTTATATCCTAATGAATATATAATAAATCACAGTTAAAAAGTAAAATTAAAAAAAATAAATATTTAAATTGAGGCGCGGATATCTCGATCCCTTTTAGGACATTCAAATGAAAACTGAAGTATGATACTTTTCTGATATCCAATAATTCTATATTGGGAACATATAAAAATATTATTTTTTATTTAAATTTCAGCATACCAATTGCCTAGACTATTCTTTTCTTGTGTTTTACTTTCTTTCTTACATCTAAACAGATTCATTTTGCAAGTTCGTTATTATGGGTAATTCTTACAGAAAAACAGACTAATGACGTATAAAATACTTGAATTCTCGATCTAGATGCTACATAGTTGGTTAGATCGAAAAGGTTAATATTTTGATAATTCCATCATCTATGATTGAGTTGCGAAAATTTCTGGATAGGTATCCTACATCTACATCAAATTCTTTTTGTAGTTGGATCTCCAAGTTTTTGAAATGCTCCAAATTCGACTTGAGCATTACTGCGGTATAATCTTCACTTGTATAATAATAAAACTCTAAATTTATCCCCTCTAGGATATAACAGTGCTATAATTTCGTGTGACTCAAATAACACCCGACTAGTTAAAGAGTTCAAAGTTTCACCAATAAGAACACCTTCCTTCAACATAAAATTACTCTTTTATAGTGAATAAGTTGGAGACTTAGAATATTTTTCTTTGTCCCAAATCTCTCTTTCACTACATCAACCACAGGTTATAAACACAATATAATATTTTTTTCATCTACAACATAGTACTTTTCATCCAAATAACACAAGAAAGAAAAATTCTTTATATAGGTGTATGATTTATTTCACATAGTAAGTATCAATATAATGGATAATAATTTGAAGTGTAATGGGGTAATTCATAGGATATAGTGGATAATAATTTGAAATGTAGCGGAACANGGAACAATTAGTATGAGATAGTGGGGAGAACATGTCTCAGTGGTTACAAGAATAAATGACAACTTTCTTCACTTTAGGCATGCCCACTAGTATGTCACACACTCTAATATTTTAATATTAAAATGAACATATAACTCTAACATTTTCTCACTCATTTTACTATTAAAATAAGAGAGTTCACCGATTGAATCTTCACTCAGTAAAACAAAAAAATTTACTTCAGAATTAGTAGTGATCTCATACTTGAACTATGACTGCTTAAGGGAAAGAAATTATCAATGCTTATACAAAATAATGAAGGTGCTGACATGTGCTTTAATAGCCAGCACATTACGATCTTATGCTATTGATATTTTTCTGATATTTTTTTAGAATAATCCCAAGTCTCATAGGAAGTGACCTTCTTCCACACTCATATAGGTGAAGTCTGTCAACAGTGTCCCTATAATTTCGACATCCCACTCATAAGAGCTAGAGATTTCATAGGCTCAAACTCCATAAATTATTACAAGAGAAATGCACTCATACCATAGGGAGAAAATATTAAAATAAATATTAGTGCATTTCTATCGAGCCATCATATGATTCATTTTTTTTCATTGAATTTGGTTATAGGATGGATTTTTAGTCCCAAGTTGGGTTTCCTCATATATGAAACCTGAAATTAATTGCTTCAATATCCTCCCTCCCCTTCCCCAATCCCTTTACCCTCGATGTGCTCCAAGTACTTTCTCTTGTCAAGATCCTAGTTAGTGGACCTGCAAGATTATCACAAGATTTGGCATAATCAGTATTAATGATATCATTTGTTAGATATGATCCAATATTATTATTTTTCTCCTTATAGAACTGTATTTACTATTATAATAATGATTCTGTACTCTACCAATAACACAGGTGCTATCATGTAATGACCCGCTTGGCCGTTATAGCATTCCAACCCCCCTAAAAACGGGAAAATTTAAATTTTTAGAAATTTGAGATAAATTCCCAAGAGATGAGGGGCGCATGAAGAATAAATTCGAGTGGGCTTAGTCGAAATCAGGTGGACCCAAGAGAGTATTCACCGCGGCGGGATGTTTTTCGCCACAGCAAAACCACTGCAGCGGAAAGGGTGTCCGCTGCAGCGGATGATGCGGACCAGAAATCAGTAATCCTGTTCTGATTAAGATTTTGAAAACCTAGTCTTTAAGGAGAACTTATCAAAAATACCCAAAAACAGAAAATACATTTTTGGGGAATAATAAGAAGGTCCAAGGGGTGGAGATTTGACCTCCATAGCTAGGAACTCTCGTGAGAAAATTAAGAAAATGATACGGCCCTACAGTTGAAAACGTTTGGACGATAGCTTGGCGCCCAGGTAGACTATTATTTTGCTCGCTCTTGCGTTAGACATTGATTAGCTTAACATATACGTGTGCATAGCTAATATGCTTTCAATAAGTAGAATTGTACTTAATTATGCTATAGCTTGTTAACTAGAATTGGTGAGTAGATTAATTCTCGAGCAGTGCCATCCTAAATACTTCCGGCATATAACTTATGGATTCATCCTTCTGAATAGAAATCCTGGACGATTAATCATGTCGATCATGTTTAGGAGATGCAAGATTGATAAATTATAACTATGGAAGAACGTGAGTTGAAGCAGTGAAATAGGTTAGTAATACTCTACGTAATGACTTATATATGTTGTGGTTAAGATTTTATTGTTTGGATTGATGAATGCTGATTCGTGTTTATGGTTGTACTGTGTAAAGTAATTGTTGAAATACGGTTGATATAATGTTGCGGTCATTATGATGGGTATAAAGAAACAAAATGTGGAAGAAACTAAAATGAAGACTGATCGTAGTACTGCCAGCAGTATCACTGCAGCGGGTAGTGTATCGCTGCAGCGAGACTACCGTAACGACAGTAATGCCGCTGTAGAAGAGAAAAAACCAGTGAGCGGGCCAAGTCGTAAGTCCTATAACATGCTAAAATAACTGTTATTATCATAACTATTTGGATACGAGGTTTGATTTGGAATCATGCATGCGGTCGTACTTTTTGGGGTGATTATGTAATTCTTGTCATGTGATGATTATTACTCATTGTGTTAAAATGTGCATCTCGAGATTGAAGAGTGAGTTGGCATCGAATGAGCATGTGAATGAGATGATGGATAGTACGAAAAGAAAATTGATGATATGATGGTAAATGGGAGGCCTAGGACCAAAGGTAAGAAACTCAGGTGATCAAGTTATTACGATCAGACTCTGAAAAAAGATTGGATACACGAGTGGCTCGTGCCCTAGGTGAGTATCCGAGCCAGCAGTATGAGTGAGTACATAGACAGGTATGGCTAAAGGACCATGCGATTGGATTTATGATTTGAGTACACAGGCAAGTATGATGAATGTTTCGTATGGCTGGATGCACAATATATGAATTTCTAGAGTCCCCTGTAGGTTATGACTGGAAGGGAAAGCATAAGACCCTACGACATGTGTGTACAGTGATGTGACGGAGGTGTGTGCCTGGCACATCATTCCATGGTGTGATAGGGAGAAAGAGGTTATGCGGATATGATTTAATCATACATACGACTGTCGAGATAGAAAGGTACAAGTATACAAGTGTGATACAGAATCGATCAACATGATTCAGGTTTAAGTGAGAACATCGGTTTGGAATACTGTATATGGATATACGGTCTAGGTATGATATCATGTGGTATTGTCGTGATATGAAGACATGTATGTGAATGTACGTTAATATTTAAAAAGTTGATTTCCTTGGCAGATGTTGATGATTTCTTGTGTATCCTTGAATCTGTTAATCTGTAATTGAGAATTCTATGTTGTTTTAATTAGTTTCATGCGTTACAAAAGATGGTGTGATGGGTTTAAACAAAGATAGGGAGTTATTGGGGATAGCAAGTAGATTTATTTATCTTATGGACCACACTACGAAGAGCCGAAAATCCTGTGCATAGTTAAGTAATGAATGATAATGGATGGACTTCGTCGATCATAGGAAAGTTATAAAATGGGTAAATGGTTTATAAAATTATATGTGGAATATGAGTGAACTGGACTAAAAAAAATTAGCTACTAACCGAACGGAATAGCATTGCAATAGGCACATCGCCGCGGCAGCGGGACTGCTGTAGCGGTTGAAACCGAGACTGCAGCAGAAACGGAGGGAGACAAATTGAAAGATTTAATAACAAATAGGTTTGTAAAGTAATTACATAAACTTTGATGAGTTTAAGAACGAGAATGTAGTAGTTACACCTAGTGTGATATTTATAGGTGAAATAATCGTTAAATTTAATGACATTGATTGTATATTGATTATGATGTTGTTGTTTTAAATAATCCTAGTCGGCCAATGATGCCTACCGGTACATGTGGTGTACTGATACTACCTTTCTACACCTTTTTTATAGGTTATGATAGGTTTGAAGTTTATTGATTGGCGTAGATTACTCAGCACTGTCTTTTATGTTCTGCTTCTCAGATGAAGCTAGGTCACTTTTTCTTGTCAAGTATTCAAATAGAACTCTTGTACCTGTTTAGATTAGATCTTGGGATAGTTATGTTTGGAAAATCTTGTAATTTTATTTTTGGAGATTTTTTATGGATTAATGAGAAGTAACGAAAATGTTTTGAGATTAAATTCTTGTATATTAATCATAATATTTTGTAAGGGTTCTCCTATCGAGTAGAGTCGATGTAGGTGCCCGCACGGTCTGTCCATTTGGGCCGTGACAAGTTGGTATCAAAGCGTCTAGGTTACCGGTCTACAAGTACATGAGCAATATTGAGTAGACTCCTGCGGATTGGTGTGTCGACGTCCACATCTAATCCTCAGGAATCTATAAGGAATTTAGGAAGTTACAGTTATTTCTTTCCCATCATGCTGTCCAGTTGTGTCGGTTGTCCAAGTTGAGTTCAATTGGTATTTGGAAGATTTCAATTGGTATCTTGATAGGTCTAATTGGTATCTTCCTAGGAGTAATTGGTGAAAACCTGCAATAAGACTGGTGGATGGGACTGCCTTAAGTTGAATAGAGATATGAAAAAAATCTTGTTATAACACTTGTTCTGCTTAGCGAGTTTCGCTGCAGTGAAGTATGTCTCACTGCAGCGGACTCACTACAGCGGAAGAGGTACCGTTGTCACAGCACCGCTGTCGCAGTAAGATGACCACTGCAGAGGACGTGGATAGGCAGAATGCTACGATTCAGAATTTCAATATTCCCTATTATGAATATCTAATAACAAATAGAACCTAGTGATAACGGATAAGCAATGCGAATATAGGTAAATTACTACGATATTATAAAGAGGGCCAACACGGCCAATGTCTGAGGATGCCAAACAGGCATTCGTACATTAGGATAAAACTAGTATTAACATTTAGCAACAAAAACCAGGAAAAGGTGATAATATTGTCTTACAAGCCCCAAACAAGGGCTAACCAAAAGCACTTATAACAACCAAAACAATGGGGGGGGAGGGACGCTGGGACTCATATAGATAGAGGCCTCATCAATGTTGTTGACTGCCTCATCATCTTCTCTGTCACGCCCCGCCCTGGGGGTATGACTGGCACCTGGTGCCCTAGTAGGACCTGGACTGCTAACTGGTGGGCCTAGGCACATCTGGTGCCTGGCTAGCNTACACAGGATAAACACTGTGGGGTTAAACTTCATCTTCGAAGAACCCAAAGAGTGTAATCTTCATCTCATAAGGGAATTCTACGCTAATTGGAACCCCACAGTGCGCAACCACACAGTCAAGATCAAAGGAAAGGTGGTTACTTTTGAACCACAACATCTTAATGCCATCTTGGGGACGCGGGACACAGACGTGCATGTCCTCCGCCAGCTGAATATCACTCCACCATATGCAGATATCAAATGCACATTATGTGGAGCACGATCAACAGCTAGGTGGAGTCGTCACAAGGAAAGAGGATATCACCAGACATTGCCATACTCCCAAATGAACAGAGATACGAGGATCTGGTTGAAGGTAGTGTGTACTTGCTTGATCCCGGGGGTGCACATGACTGATGTCACCCAGGACAAAGTTTGTTTGGTATATGCATTGATAAAAGGACTGGAGATAAATGTTGGAGTGGTGATTATTTCCTCCATGAAGAGAGCCAGACTTCATCAAGGGCATCGATATGGTTTTGGTGGTCTTCTAATAGCTTTCCTCAGGGGCCATGGTATTGAAGAAGAGGCCCTGGATTACATTCTGCAAATTGATCGTCGTTCTTTGGACGTCACTAAGACCAAAGCACCCGATACCACATTTGGGCCGGTGCTTACACTAGCCGAGTGACATGCTCAAGATGACCAATACGTGGCCAAAATATATGGAATGCAGAAGCTGCAAATGCGAATTGGTGGAAGGCCCGCTACAGAGGATAAATTGTGGCAGCTCGAGATGGATTATCCATTTAATGAGCATGCCCGAGCATTATGCAAAATTGGACCCGCATTTGTAGAACCAGTTGATGACGATGTCCCTACTGATGAGAAAACACGCCGGGATGACTCAGACATTGAGTCAGAAGAGGATGACGGAGAAGATTCTGATCTTGGAGATGAGACACTGGAACCTGATGAAGAGATTGAACATTTTGATTGATCAGGGAGTTACACCACCCAAACTTTGTTTTTAATTGCAGATATACGAACACTGGGGATAGTGTTCCAACTAAGTGTGGGGTGGGAGTAGTTAGGTGCTGGTGTAGTAAGGTTGTGTTGTGCTTATGCTTCTGTGGCTGTTTAATGTGTGACATTGTGTTTCGTGTTATGTTGTTGATGATTTTGTGTGTTGGTGCTGGTGATGTAATAAATTTTTAAGGAGTTATTTGTGTAAGTTATTTGCTATTTTTATTTTTTTCTATTTTTTTATTTGGGTTTCTCGATTTTTGTTTTCGGTGCTTTTTTCGATAATAGTCCCTTTGAACTGAAGTCTTAGATAGAGACTATTCCCTATGATGGATGGATGATGACCATCTTAAGGGAAATTTAGTCAGTAGGTTTAGATTTTTTTGGACACATAGCTAATTAATGGTTCGACATTCTTGTTATGTGTTATACTGTAAGATGCAAGTGTGATTAGGATGGAAGCATGCAAGTGTTTTAAACATGTTGA
>JACEIK010002681.1:63395-134974 GCA_018107945.1 Datura stramonium
CATTCATTGCGATATCCGTCATCTCTTCTCCATTATCCCTCTCGCTCACTACCACGACTCCTATCTGTGAACCCGTTCCTGTTGTAGTTGTCTCTGTATTGGTTCCGACCATGATTTCCAAAACCTTGGGGCCAATTGTCTTTTCCAGATGCTTGGGAGTTGGCTCAGAAACCTGCCACTTGGCCATCTAGGATGTTTGCCTCTTCCTCAGAATCAAAGTGATCTGCTCTTTGCTCCTTTCCTTAAGTTCCCACTACGTTTACCTTTTTGTCTCCTGCTCCCATGATATTCTTTGTAAGCAAATCCAATGATGTGTGCGTGTGAGCCAACTCCTGATTGCGTTCTTCTTCCTTTCTTTGTTGTTCTGCAATCAAACCAACAACATATGTACCTGCCACTACATCAGCCTCCCTCGTATGCCAGGCCCTGTTTGTTTTAGTCACCCTGTCAAGGATAATGGCTGCTTCCTCCCAGGTGTGACTCATCAATGCTCCTCCAGCCACCGTGTCTGCTACAGCTTTGGTGCTATATTAGGAGACCTGTAAAAAATTTCCAACAAACTGTCATCTGGGATTTTATGGTTCGGGCAACTAGTCAACTTCTTTTTGAACCTCAACCAGGTTTCCTGAAGTGCCTCTGTCTTAATTTGCCAGAAATTATAGATCTCATCTTTTAACTATAACATCCTTTATGGGGGAAAGAATCTCTCCAAGAAGGCTTGTTTTAGCTCCCTCCAATTGGTTATGGAGTCGTTGGGCAACTTTTATAACCAAAAAGTAGCTTCCCCTGATAGAGAGAAAGGGAAGAGTCGGAGCCGTATGGCATCCTGGCTTACTCCGGGCAACCTGTATGACTTGCATATTCCTATGAAGTTCATCAAGTGTAGGTTGGCGTCATCTGCTGTGTGGCCACTAAACACCCCCTTCATGTTTAACAATTGAATCATGGTGCTCGTAATATTAAATTTGGCCCCAACGGGCAGTGGTGGTGGTACAATTGCTCTAGTTGACCCGATTTCATCAATATCTAGGTCTTTATCATCAAAGAACTGAGGGGAAAATCTCTGAGCTTGGTTACCCCTCCCATGTCGACCAGTGTTTACCACCTCATCTCTGTCATCATTAGCTTGCTGAAGTGCGGCTAATCGAGCTAGCTCGGGTTGCCTAGCTTCTTCAGTCAAGTAAGCTTCTCTTTACTCAAGGTTCTCCATTCTATGCAGTGCTCGTTCTATTTTAGGATTTAGTGAAACAAGAGGGTCTCCTCTATTCCGAGTACTTGGCATTCACCAGAGGACAACCTGTGGGTATCAAGAAAAAAAATAAATGTAATTAAAGAAATAACTACCAAAAAGTCAATAATACAAGAAAATAACCTAGTCATAGCCGTATTCCCCGGAAACGACACCACTTTTTGATAACGCTCAAACCACACTTCCAACTAAAGTATGAAGTGGACGTTTTAATTAGTATTGGTTTTAGAATTACTTTTTGCAACCCTAGCTTGTTTATCCGCCATGGTTCCCACAACCCTAGCTATGGAGGTTTTAGCCTCTCATAGTTGCAAGGTTGTGAATTGTGTTCATGATTGAAGACATAAAACAATACTTGCAAAGATGATTGAGAAAAATGATTCCTTCAATTAATCCACAAAATCTTGAATAACAAGTAGCAAGAACAATATGCGTTCAAGAAAAGGTTGATCACAAGGATGAGCCAACTCAATTCTCTCTTTCAATGATGTAAAATTTCTTACTACAATGTTTTCCTACTAAAATTAAGTCTATTCATCGTCCTTTATGAAAAATAAAACATAAAACATATTTATAGAGACACAAGAATCCTTTTCCTAAACTAACATAACTGTTTTCCATATCTGTCACCGAGCTCGTCATGGGTCCTCCTACGACTCGTAGGGGCTTCTCACGGACCGTGGCATCGACTCGTGGCTTGAAGTATTGGCTGAATTTTGGCTAAGTGTTGGGCCAAGGTACAATTCGTACCTACATCCTACGACTCGTACCTTGCACCCGTGGCTTGATCCTGATACTTTAAACTTTTTCTGAACTTCACCACAACCAGTATGGTATGACTCGTACCTTCATCTCACGGGTCGTAGGATCCTTTCGTTATGAGAATCAGCCTCCTGTGCAATTCTTTTGGATTTCATCATGACTGGCTTACCATGACTTGTACTATCATGATACGATCCGTGACAAGTCTCGTGGGTTTAGTCTTCCAGGTTAAACTTTCAGCTTCTTATCATGGCCCTCAGTACGACTCATGGGTCCATCCTATGGATCGTACTGTAGATTGGACTTTTTTTACCTTTTTTGCACACTTTTAGCTTCCTTTGGCAATTTATTGTTCCAACACCCATTTATCCTAAAATCAAAGGAAAAGTGCCTCATATCCACATAAATACACCTAAGTCCATGCTATTTTCTTAGTTTTGANTTCCAACACCCATTTATCCTAAAATCAAAGGAAAAGTGCCTCATATCCACATAAATACACCTAAGTCCATGCTATTTTCTTAGTTTTGAGCGTCAATAGTTCTGTAAATCCACAGCACATCACGTTTTGCGGATCTCAACCGACATTTTGCAGCTGTGTCACCGGTACTACTGGTACATGATTTTAAAATTTCACCTTATTCTCATCTAATTTTTAGATTTTTATTTCTATCTTAGTTTAGTTGTCTCATTTAATTCCATATCATCAAAAACACAAAAAATATAGTGGTGTGGTACTAACATTTCTTTTGCAGCAAAAATGACTTCATCCAGGAAAACGAACAAGGGAAAATCCCCCTCCACATCCAAAGGAAAAGGCAAATGGAAGGACAAGGCAACCCCTAGCCCCCATCAACACAATAGAAGACATTATTCACTGTATGCCTGACATGAAGGCACACTTTGTCATTTGTGAAGGAAGGCCGATCACCACGTAGAAACAATTCGAGCTGGTGGGGCTGGGGAATGATTTTCCTAATATCATTGCTCAGTTCAACCACTGCCAATTGCACATATTTGCTGAGCCTCTCCCGGAGTACTACAACAACCTCGTGCCAGAATTTTATACTTCTTACTAGGCACGCCAGGAGGCAGTAAAGCATAAGGGAAAGGTTGATGAGTTCCTTTGCCTTCCCTCAGTCAATGTCAGAGGAGTGGAGGTGGATATTACTTTGGCTGCCATCGATGCACTGTTCTGGGCGGATGAGATAGATCCAAGAAGGGAGTATGCAGCAAGGGTGGCCAACAAAGAAAAGCAGTTTGATTGGATAGCGCTCATCATCATCAATGGTCAACCTTTATGGGTCCCATGGGTGGAAAAATCTCGAGGCATGACCTCAAGTCGAGGCTAAGTTGTGGTTGGAGTTTGTGTGCACCGAATTATGCCCTCAAAGAATGACCAAAGAGTGAACTTGAAGGTAGCCATACTCATCGCATGCATCATGAAAGGGGTGCCCATCAACTTCAGGGAGATTGTGGCTAACCAAATGATGTGAAAGGACAGGAAATAGGGAACGTCTATGCCATATGCCGTGCTTATTTCTCAGCTATGCCTCAATGCAGGGTACACTTATTCCATGAAAAGTCCCTCAGCTCCGCCACTGGGGTAATTAATGTGGAAAGGAAGAGGGATGCTGAGGCACCCAAGGTAAAGAGAAAGAGGTTACAAGCGTTGGAGACTCCTGAGGGTTCTGCTTCCCATGATAGAGTGGAGACCCCCATTACTCCCGACCTAAATATGCCAGACCCTAAGGTGTTAGAGCATACATTTGGAGAAGCACCGTTTAGGGGGTCTTCACCTCCTCCAACATCTTTCGCCCAACTGGAATACAAAGGCTAGCTGAGATAACACAATCTTATGATAGCCAACTTCAAAAGCTACCCCAAAATCTCCCCTCTCTTATCGCCAAAAAAGTGAAAGGGGAGATGAAGAATGTGTTCGATAGCTTGACCAAGCTCTGCTCCCAAGTAGATGTGGTTGAGGGAGCTTTCTTTTCTCTTTAAGCAGAGGTGCGAGAGTTGAGGGACCGGTTACCAATGGTAGACCAGGACTTGAATGCCCTTGATGCAGCCATGGTTGCCCCATCCACAGCCTGGAGCCCTATCAATGATCTGTTCGAGGGGTTAGGTGGGGAGGAGGAACCACACTTGGGCAGCCTTGGTGAAGATGAAGAGGCCAACGATGAGGAGGATGAGTAGCTGTTTCAGGGAGTTCCCACCATCCTTTTTGTTCTTCATGTTTACATTAAGGACAATGTACATTTATAGTTGGGGTGGGGTGTGTATCCTTTTGTTGGTCTTTTCTTGGTCTTTGTGTTGCCCTTATCGGGCTAAACTTCTTATGCTCTGGTTGATTGTTAGTTTTGAATTGTGATTGAATTCCCTTGTCGAGATTCTTGTTAAATGAATTGTTGTTTACTGAAGTGTTAGTGCCAATGATGGGTTGTTTTAAATTGAAAAATGTTGTTTACCCATGTTTTAATTATCGCCTTTGTTCATAGTAGTTAGCAAATAAAATACAAGGGTTTTCTTTATGCCAGTTATTTTCGAAGGAGAGATTTTCTTTTTTTTCTCCTTATATTGTCAAACTGGGTGGCATTTTTCAATGATGGATTGAGAAGCGACTTTCTTAAGGGAAAATGCCAAGTTTAGAGTTCTTTTTGAGTCATTGATTGCGATGGCTTCTGAGAGGAGTTTCACATTCCTTACGTGGATTTTGATGTACAAGCTATCATTTTTTATGTCATACTCTTGTTGTGGTTATGAAAAGTGCGTGAACTCCTTGGAGGGTGATTCTTTGTGAGGTGAGGTGTTAGCTGAATTCTCATACGCAAATGGTGGTAGAGAACTTGTCCCATGTGCGACTCAAGGCAAAATCCTAAATGTAGTTGCACTTAGAATATGATTTTAGGCATTTTGATAAGCTACTTCACCAATATGATCTCCTTGAGCATGAATCCCTGCTAGCCAATGTTGAGCCATTAAACCTTTTCCTTGAGAACCACATTACAAGCCTATGACCCTTATTGTAATCCTTGTTTGGCACCCATCCTTCCTAGTGCTAGTTGTGAAAAGAAATGCAAAAATGATGCTTGAGTCCCAAAAGTGTGGGAATAAAAAAAAGGGAAGAATGAGCCAAAAGCCTAAGTTTGGGGGTTGCAAAAGAAAAATGGGAAAAATGATGTGAGCTTAAATGTGAGGTAGCACCACGTTATGAAGAAATGAATGAATTGGTTGGGTGAAAAGAACCGAATTATGGAAAGGTGCTGCCTCTTGCTTAAATGAGATTAAAAGTGGTAACCAAGGAAAGATAAGGATGGCTCTTGTGTCAAAAGTGAAAATGTTCTTCAAGGAGAGATAAGGTGGGCGTGATCTCAAGAGAAAATGGAGTAAGCAATAAGGTTAACAAAAAGGGCATTAGAGAGGCTCTAGTCACTAGAACTAAAAGGTCATCCTACCTTTACCCACAGCCTTTATCATGACCTCCAAGTCCCAATTAATTTTAAGTGTAGAAACTCTACATTAGTGGCGAGTTACATGAAGGGCAAGCCTATGGGTCAAGTATTGTGCATGAGAATTTCTTTGTGAGAGTGAGCGTATTTGTTTCATTCTATAATCCCTTTGAGTGTGAATTATTTAGAAATTAGATGGGATTCTCTCTTGATGCGACTACTCAGACTTCACCATCCATGGGTTGCCTCCCATGTAGCACCTGATTTAACGTCGCAGCACGATGTAACTTTTGCGACTCTTTAGGCATTGTCAAGGTACACCGCCTTATTTCCTCTTAATTCCTTCACATCTCCCAAATATAGCTTTATTCCTTGCCCGTTCACTTTAAACCTTTTTCTATCTTTGTTCTCAAGTTCCACTGCACCATATGGGGATACATGTACCACTCTATAAGGTCCCATCCATCTAGATTTCAACTTTCCAAGGTGCAAACGAAACCTTGAGTAGGACCAAATAGCCTATGTTAAACTCCCTTTTTTCAATCTTCTTGTCATGATAAATCTTCATTCTTTCTTTATAAATGGCCGCACTCTCGTAGACTCTAAGTTAAAACTTGTCCAACTCATTGATCTAGTCAAGTCTCAGCTTGGTTGTTTCATTCCAGTTCTAATTTAGCTTTTTCAAAGCCCATAGTGCCTTATGCTCTAATTCGACTGGTAAATGACCAGATTTTCCATAGACCAGTTGTTATGGAGATGAACCAATGGGGTTCTTATAAGATGTTCCGTAACCCACTTTTGGAGACGGTGAATGCCTTAAATGCAATGGGGTCATATAACTTCATACCAAAGAAGTTACACGTTGATTTGAAGAACTGCTCAACACCAACAGCAAAGCCATCAGTAGAGATACCACCTTTCTTTGGTATGAAGTTATATGACCCCATTTCATTTAAGTCATTCACCATCTCCGTGTACTCTGGTACCCCATCTCTCTCATAATTCATCAAGAAAGTTGCTAAGGTGACAATAGTCATCATCCCTTCCACAGGAACTAGTAGTTTTTTGTATGCCATCTGGGTGTTTACAAAGGGGTCTTTCCCTTGATGTCGGCCTGACTGAATCACAAAAGAAAAACAACTAAAATGTAAACGGGGAAATAACAACCAAAAAGTCAAATACAAGCAATTAATCTAATCTTAGTCGTATTCCTCGGCAACGATGCTACTTTTTGATAACACTCAAACTCACACTTTCTGACAAAGTATGAAGTAGTCGTTGTCAATAAAGAACCCAACTAAGAGGTTGGAGTCGAATCCACAGGGAATATGGAAGATCTAGACTAATGCCGGTAAGTGAACTTGTTGGTGAGTTATCTCCAAATTGGAGGGTTTAAAGAAAACAATATTAAAGCAAAAATTATAATTATGATTTAAATCAAGATTTGAAAACAACTAGGGTAAGTGTTCCCCATGGGTTCATAACTACTTCGTTATACACACGTGATCAATCTCAATGCTTACTCTTAGAACTGATAACTAGGGTTCATCCAAATGACCGGTTCGTCCCTATTGGATGACTATACTCAATCATCAAGTTAGGTCTTATGAGCGATTTCAAACTAACCTTTATCAATATGTTCCAAATTTAACTATCTTGCGATCACAGCTCAAGTTAATACAATGATCATAAAGTTCAAGGCTTTGTTGTAATTCTCTTTTCCTAATATCTACTTCTCTAGGTTCAAGCAAGTAAAGAATTTGTACAAGTCCTAACGTTGTACACCATTAAAAAATGTTTAAATATGAAGAGAATACAATACAAGCGTTTAGCATTGGGTTTGAATCACTTTTTTGTAACCCTAATTCGTTAATCCATCATGGTTCCCACAACCCTAGTTGTGGAGGTTTTAGCCTCTCAGGGTTGTAAGTTTGTAATTTGCAATTATAGACAAACACATAATTTAAATACTTACAGCAACAAGTGGAAGGAAATCAAATTTGATTATCTAAGAACAATCTCAAGAACAATGTGTGAAATCAAGAATTTGATCCTAAGAATTGCTCCTCAAAACTTAATAAAAATTCACAAAAGTAACTATTCACACGTCTACTAACTCAGTTATGTACTTCTCTAACTAAAATAAAACATAAAGGATATTTATACAGACACTAGAAACCTTTTTCTAAGTTAACAAGGAGTTTTCCATATCTGGTGCCGCCTGTGCCACGATGTGTCGTACGACCCCCAGTAGGATTGTATAGGTCGTACTTGCTATTCGTAAGTTCTTGGCTGCTAAAGCTCTGGCTAACTATTGGTGTCCTAGTATGACTCATACTTTCATCCTACGAGTCGTACATTATTTCCGTGGTTTGTCCCTGAGAACTTTGACATCTTCTGGAATTCTTCACGAGTGTTATGGTACGACTCGTACTTTCTTGCTACGACTCGTACTGTCTATAGTGTCTGAAGTTCTACAAAGTACTGAAAATCATCTGAAGTTCACCATAGTTCCTGGTACGATTCGTACATTGATGCCACAATTCATGAGTCCATCCGTACCAGGAGTCTGCCTTAGTGAAATTTCTTCTAAATATTTCCACGACTCCAGCTGCGGCTCGTACCATTATGGTAAGGCTCGTACCATTATGGTACGGCACGTACTGAGAGTCGTATGTTTCCTTCTTCCCAATTCAGCCTTCTGACTTTCATCACGGTTCTCAGTACGGCTCGTACTGAGAGTCGTATGTTTCCTTCTTCCCAATTCAACCTTCTGACTTTCATCACGGTTCTCAGTACGGCTCGTACAATCAAGGTATAGCTCGTACTGAGACTGGTACTCTGGCTAATTTTTTGCATTTTGAGGCTTCTTTTGCACATCTTTGCTCCAACACTTATTTTCCCTGAAATCAAAGTAAAAGTGCCTTAAATCCATATAAACATACCTAAGTCCATGCTATTTTCTCGAGTTTAAGCGTTGAAATTGCTGTAAACTCATAGCACATCAACACGCTCAACTTAAGACTTTTGTATGTCCTTAGGCAAAGAAAAAGAAAAACTAAACACGACGCTTAACTAGAAAATAAACCTAGGTCACTATAGCTAATATCAAACAAAATTTACACTATGTCTCCAAAAGCTTTTGACGCTTTTCCTGTGAACCAAATTAGCACATGCACTACAAGAAACCACAAAACATGATAAACAGGGATCAAGACATGTCATCTAGCTATTAACAGGTAGTCAAGTCATCACCAATGCTTTTCACATAGACCGTTGGTAAAGTTAAACACAAACTATGTACCATCACAGAAAATGAAGTCCCCCACTCACAGATATAGAAAAATATATGACATGGGACTGACAAGCGAGACTCTCACTCTCCCAAAGAAGTTCCAAATACTGCATATTGAATACCATAGGCTTGCCCTTATTTTCTCTACTTCGGTCTGTCAGATGGTTAGGTTAGGATCACTATAGGACTTGCTTTGGCTTGTAATGTAGGCTTTCGGGCTAGGTAAGCTAGATATGAAAATTTTTGAGTGACTAAAACCCTTCCTTGGCACTACACTGGCACCATTCTTCACTTTTTAACCCTTTTTGTTTTTTCTTCTTGCTTTTTCCTCCCTTTTCACCCTGTTTATTCACTTGTATGAGTGTGGTGTGTTTTCAAACTTTTTCATGCATTATTCTCTTTTTGAATTTTCTTTTTCAACTTTTATTTCTTTTTCTTTTCTTTTGTCACACCACACCTCATTTTTCACCTTTTTTCTCTTTTCTCTCCCTTTTTCACCTTCCCATTATTTATGCACCCCTAGTCTTGATACCCTCAACTTAGGCATTTTGCCTATGTTGAGGTTCCCAATGTACAAGGAGGGACTAGGGCCGAAATAGGTTCATTATAAAAATGGGTACGGTTAATTGGTTAATCAAAGAAGAAAATGGTCTATTTACGACTAAAAAATTTTGATCAAGGGAATCATATGATTTCGGTAGGGTTATTTAGGCTAAAAATGGGCTCAGCAAAAGCGTCCTATGATCTTTTCCTAACCAACCATCCTAAAACCTATACAAAGTCTAACTGGGCAAGTTCTAGATACTCTACATAGTATTAAACTAGTTATTAGACCTCACTCACTCATGGTACATGATTTATATTCACTCTACCTGTCCGGTTTATTCATGTCTTAACAAAATTACACATGCTAATATACTAAATGACATAAGAATATCCACATAAATCATGCATGCAATCACAAGTACATAGCTAATTCATCAAAAAAATTTAACAAGGTCAATTTTTCAAAAGTATCAAATCTAGTGCATTTTATTGGCTAAGTACTCCTAAGCTTCTTTCTAATTAAACAAAAATCACACAAAACTAAAATCCTAAACATGTCGGTTCTACTAGATAGAATGCCCGAGGGAAAAGAAACACGACAAAAAAAATCTTCGGACGAATAAAAATTCTCCAAAAATCAAAGTACATCCCTCCCCTTTTAAAAAAGCATGCTTCGTCCCCAAAGTATAGAATGTAAGCATAGAGGGAAGGGAACATACCTGTGGCTACTCAGAATTCACCATCCATGGGTTGCCTCCCATGCAGCGACTAATTTAACGTCGTGATACGACGTAACTTTTGCGACTCATCAGGCATCATCAAGGTACACCGCCTTGATTTCTCTTAATTCCTCCACATCTCCCAGATATATCTTTATTCATTGACCGTTCACTTTAAACCTTTTTCCATCTTTGTTCTCAAGCTCCACTGCATCATATGGGAAAACATGCACCACTCTATGAGGTCCCATCCATCTAGATTTCAACTTTCCAGGGTGCAAATGGAGCCTTGAGTTGAACAGTAGGACCAAATGGCTTGTTTTAAACTACCTTTTTGCAATCTTATTGTCATGATAAATCTTAATTCTTTCTTTATAAATGGACGCACTCTCATAGGCTCTAAGTCGAAACTCGTCCATCTCATTGATCTAGTTAAGCCTCAGTTTGGCTGTTTCATTCCAGTTCAAATTCAGCTTTTTCAGAGCCCATAGTGCCTTATGCTCTAATTCAACTGGTAAATGACATGATTTTCCATAGACCAGTTGGTATGGAAATGAACCAATGGGGGTCTTATAAGCTGTTTGGTAAGACCACAGCGCATCATCGATCTTCCTAGACCAATCTGTCCGACTAGTATTCACTGTTTTGGCGAGAATGGTCTTTATCTCTCTGTTTGAAACTTCCACTTGTGCACTTGACTGAGGATGGTAAGGTGTTGTCTCCTTGTGCTTGATGCCATATTTTTCCAATAGGGTTCTGAAGAGGCGGTTACAAAAGTGTAATCCACCATCACTGATGATTGCTCTGGGAGTGCCAAATCTAGCAAAGATGTTCTTCTGTAGAAATGTTGTAACACTTTTTCCTTCATTATTAGGTAGTGCAATAGCCTCCACCCATTAGGAGACATAGTCCACCTCCACCAAGATGTATTTCATCCTATATGAACTAACAAATGGGCCAATAAAGTCTATACCCCATACATCAAATAACTCAACTTCTAGAATAGGGGTCAATGGCAACTCATTCTTATGAGTAATGTCGCCCTGCCTTTGCACTGATCACATGCATTGGCATAATCATAGGCAACCTGGTGAGTAGAGGGCCAGTAATACCTGAATTGCAAGATTTTATGTGCAGTTCTAATACCACTATGATGACCCCCAACTGGGGATGAATGATAGGCCTCCAGAATGCTCAACATTTCTACTTCTGGGACGCACCTACAAATGATCTCGTCTACAGAAAAGTGAAATAAGTATGGTTCATCCCAATAGTATCTTCAGGTATCGAATAAGAACTTTTTCTTCTGCTGAGGAGTCAGGTCTACTGGGATCATGTTGCTAACCAAATAATTTGCAAAGTCAGTGAACCAGGAAATCAAATCCTGAGATGCAACTAGTACGTGCTCTTCCGGGAATGCATCATTAATATCAATCTCCTCTCTTGCCCTAGCTTCAGACTGTAGCCTTGATAAGTGATCAACTATCTGATTTTCAGTCCCTTTCCGATCTTTGACCTCAAACTCGAATTCTTGAAGAAACAGTGTGCACCTAATCAATCTGGGTTTAGCATCCTTTTTAGACATCAGGTACCTCAAAGAGGCATGGTCTGTATGGAAGATCACCTTAGTTCCAAGAAAGTATGCTCGAAACTTTTCAAATGCAAAAATGACAACTAGTAGTTCCTGTTCTGTGACTGTGTAGGTCTTTTGGGCTGTGTTGAGTATTTTACTAGTGTAGTAGATAGGCTGGAAAATGTTTTCTCTTTATTGGCCCAAGACAGAACCAAGACCAACCTTTCTAGAATCACACGTTACTTCAAATGGAAGAGACCAATCTGGCGCTATGATAGTAGGAGCAGCGGTGAGTTTCTCTTTCAAACACTCAAAAGCCCTTAGACATGCCTCATCAAACAAAAAATTTACCTCCTTCTCAAGCAATTTGCACAATGGCTGTACAATCTTTGTGAAGTCCTTAATAAATCGCCTGTAGAATCCTGCATTCCCTAAAAAGCTTCTGACCCCTTTACGAAAATAAGGGGAGACAAACTTGCTATAACTTTGATTTTTTCCTTTTCCACCTCAATCCCTTTTCCCGAGATTTTGTGACCCAACATTATTCCCTCATTGACCATAAAATGACATTTTTCCCAATTTAGGACCAGATTAGTTTCTTCGCATATATTCAACACTTTTTCCAAGCTTGAGGCAAGATTCGAATGAGTCACTCACAATTGAGAATTCGTCTATGAATACTTCGATGGTGTCCTCCACCATATCTGAGAATATAGATATCATGCAGCGCTGGAATGAGGACGGTGCATTGCACAATCCAAATGGCATTCTTCTGAAAGCAAACTTTCCATACTGACAGGTGAAGGTTGTCTTTTCTTGATCTTCCAAGGCGATTGTGATCGGATTATATCCTGAGTAGCCATCAAGAAAAAAGTACCAACCTCTACCTGCCAATCTGTCAAGCATCTGATCCATGAATGGCATTGGAAAGTTTTCCTTCTAGGTCCAGTGGTTGAGTTTCCTGTAATCCATGTATACACGCCATCCTGTGACCGATCGTGTCGGTATCAGCTCATTCTTCTCGTTCGGTACCACTGTGATTTCGCCTTTCTTTGGCACATATTGTACCGGACTCACCCACTTGCTATCTACAATGGGGTAGACTACACCAGCGTCTAGCCACTTGATGATCTCCTTTTTTACTACTTCTTTCATTGAGGGGTTCAGGCGTCGCTGATGTTCTGTACTTGGTGTGAAGTTTGGCTCGAGCTGTATCTAGTGAGTACATATACCTGGGGGGGATCCCGATGATATCAGCTATGGTCCAACATATTGCCTTTTAGTGCCTTTTTAATACTGTGACCAAAGCCTCTACTTTCCAATTCGTCAAATCTATTGTAATTATCACTGACAAATTATTGTCTTCCCCTAAAAATGCATATTTGAGATGGGGAGGCAGTGCCTTCAGTTCAAGGACTGGTGGTATCTCTACTGATGGCTTTGCTAGTGGTGTTGAGCGATTCATCAAATCAAGGTGTAACTTCTTTGGTCTGAAGTTATATGACCCCATTGCATTTAAGGCATTCACCATCTCCGCGTACTCTGGTGCCCCATCTCCCTCATAATTCATCAAGACAGCTGCTAAGGTGTCAATAGTAATCATCTTTTCCACAGGCACTAGAGCTTCTTGTATTCCATCTGGGTGTTTGCAAAGGGTTCATTCCCTTAATGTCGGCCTAACTGAATCATAAAATAAAAACAACGAAAATGTAAATGGGGAAATAACAACCAAAAGGTTAATTACAAGCAATCAATCTAATCTTAGCGGTATTCCCCGGCAACGACACCACTTTTTGATAATGCTCAAACTCACACTTCCTGACAAAGTATGAAGCGGTCTTTTTCAATAAAGAACCCAACTAAGAGGTTGTGGTCGAATCCACAGGGAATATGTAATATACTAATGCCGGTAAGTGAACTTGTCGGTGAGTTATCTTGCAAGTGAGGTCGTCTTCAGAAGGGCAAAATTGTCCTACGTGGGATTTGAGGAGCATTTTTAATCTACTTTTGTACATTCTTTAAAAAAGTACTGAACATTCCATTCCTAAAGTATTAGAATATTGTATTGTATTGAATAGCTTTTAATTTTCTAGGGAGAGAAAGAATAGAGTTTGCTTTTCTTCACCTCCTTCTTCTTCTTCCTCAAGGTTAAAACCTCCATTGAAGACAAATCTGAGATTACTATTTACTCTTAATGATGAATTTTATGAATTTATTTGTCAATATGCTTTTGTATTATTCATCTATGAGTAGCTAAATATTTTTATAGGGGTGTGTGCATAATTGAGGATAAATTGGATTGGGTATTGCTAGATTGATCCTATAATTACAAATTTAGTATAAATCTGTTGTTTTCTCCAAGTTATAATTGAATTATCCATAGTTGCAAATGTGGGTTATGTTTACTTATTCTATTTTTGCTTGAATAAAGGGAATAGAATATGGATGAGAAAATAATGGTGATTATTTGGGTTTTGATGATATGGGGTTGGGCTGGAGATAATCAAAACTCATTCTCATGTACCCATTAAAGAGTTGAGGCTAAAGATAGTTCAATTCTTTCCCAAGCCATGGTGGATGAATTAATTGAGACCTTGGGGTTTGAGAAAACTCAAGGAAAAAGGCACTCAAGTGGTTGAAAAACATCGAGTGCCACTTTATCCACGGTTATTTATGCTTGTGAGAAATAATTTAATTTTCTAGTTAATTTCAATCCAATCGATGCCCCATCGACAGCACACCCCTGACCCTTGCTCATATTTGTTCATTCAATTTGGTTGCCTTATTTTAATTGATAGCTGATTTAATTCAATTGTGATCTCACTTTCCCCTAACATTTATATTTCCATTTTTAATGTAGTGATGCAACTTAGTTCAATTCAATAGACAACTTTTGTGTCATCCAATCGCTATTCCCTATGGATTCGACCCCGGCTCTTAGTTGGGTATTTATATTGCGACGATCATTTACACTTCCTCTTTATGAGGAGTGGATTTCAACATCATCACCTACACCAAAAAGGTGTAGCAAGGTAGTATCGGTACACCACACATACCGATAGGTATCATCGGCCGACTAAGATTAGTTCACATAACAACATCATAATCAACATGAAATCGACCAATTCAATGTACATCAATTTAAACTTACAACATAATTTGTCAGGATTACTTGCTGCATTAACAATGCTATTAAATCGCCAATTTATCATACAAGCATCCTAGCACTTAGCCTTCATCCTAATTTCTAACCTGTCTCCCTCATCCCGTTGCAACGGTAATTCTAACCTCTACCATTGTATCACTGCAGTGATAAACTAACCCGCTGCAACGCCACTTTACTTAAGCAGTAACCCTATTAACTGGTTCAGTCTTTTATTCTACCATTCAACCAGTACAACAGGTCTACCCCATTTACGCTTCCATTATCATTAACCGAGTCTGTTTCATTATATAGTGAAATTTATTTACTCAAAGAATTAACTAACCTACCATTTATCGTACATGAATAATAAATTAAACCAGTGTTTCCCCTGTGCTTTACTACCTTTTTTTAAACCCGTCATTCTATATTATATAACTCACAAAGACCCCTTGATCAAACATTCAAACACAAATTCAAATTAAATAGTTCAAGTACACACAAGAAAGCATTAAAACATACCGAAGGATTTAAGTCCTCCATAATATAAATACATGCACGTCCCTTTCTCCACCTCATAACCATGTCATAGAGTACCATACCTTTATATAATCCTCACATATTTTATCTTAACTATGTTGCTCACATCATACCCAAATCACGTCGATATATCTCGTATCATACTTGTATACTTGGATCTCCTTGTCATTGCAGTCGTATGTATATCATGCCATACTCGCACCATCTCTGTCTCACAAATCATACCATCGATGATATGCCAGGCATATGCTTCCCCCACATCACTATACACACATGCTAGAGGGTCTTATGCTTTCCCTTCCAGTCATGACCTGCAGGGGGCTTTAGAAATTTATGTACTGTACACCCAACCATATGAGTCCTTTATCATACCTATCTGTGTACTCATGTATGTATGCCCATCCATATGATCATTTAGTCATACATGTCTGTGTACCCTCTTATACCGCTCACCCAAATGCTTTCTTGGGCATGAGCCGCTCATATCCAAGCCTCCACTCACGACTTGATCAATACCATTTATTTATCCAACTCTCATCTTGGCCCAGACCTCTTCTTCAGCATGTAAATAATTTACCTTCCGATTATGACATACCTATACATTCACTTGCACGGTTATCACAGATTCCATTGATCATTTCAGACACAACATATCACAATTTAAAATATTAGTTAAAAACACACAAATAAGAATATCACTTGCTTAGTTATCATAGCTTTCATTGATTATTTCAGACATAACATATCACAACTTAAAATATTATTTAAACACACAAATAGAACTACACCTTATTAGGTATTACACAACCCTAGCATTGAGGCTATCCAATAACCAGACAATTATTATGTTATTTACATTCAAAATTCTATGATAAGGTACAAACTGGCCTGCTCGCGAGATTGGGCTCCACTACAGCGGCATCACTTGATGAAGGGCGTATTTATGCACTTCATAGAAATATTTTTACCCGTACTTTACTATGTTTTGAGAACAAATTATGTGTGTTTGCATGAGATTATGTTATATATTTGTAAAAATAGCTAACGCATGTGATTAGATGTTTTTAGGGCTTAAAATGATAGATTTGGGTGTATTTAAGGCTTTTGGAATATATTTGAAGAAGTGGGAGTGAAGGATGCAAGGAATGAAGTTCAGCACATGGATGCACTGCCATGCGCGAGGCACAAGGCCATCAGCGCAACAGTAGGTGTGGCGCGACAGCATCATGCACACTATGCCATGCGCGAGGCGCAACAACGTTGGCACAATGCAAGGCGCGAGGCACTCAGCTACCCTACGCGTGGGTAGGCACAACCTGACACTTCTCCAGCGCGTTGGCAGGCGTGTAACAGCACACTCCCCGGGAAAAAAGGCGTCCGACGCAGCACTGGCAATGCGGCAGTGGCTTGGGCGACACGCAAGGCTCCCAAAACGGCAAAATATTGGATCTCCAACTTCAACTAGGAAAAGGAACATCAAGTCCAAGTCAAATTCAACAAGGAATAAGGAAAACATAAATCTACTACTATAAATACCCTTTTATTTACATGTAATTAGGGGATAGTTGAAGTTTTACAACAAGTTTTTTAGTGTAAATTTTAAGACGTGTTAGAAGACATATTTGAGATACGATTGTAAAGTTGCTCTTCTGAATTTTGCATTAATCAAGTGAGTTCTTCCTATCATCGTTGTAAGTATTAATTTATGCTATTTTCTATGAATGCTATTAATTTACTTATGAACATGATAGGCTAAAACTATCACAACTAGGGTTTTGGGAACCATGGTGAATTAACAAACTAGGGTTTACACAAAGTGATTCTAAACCAATACTAAATGCTTGTACTGTATTCTCTTCATCTTTAATGTTTCTTAATGGTGTGAAACGTTAGGAAGTGCCCGAATTCTTTACTTTCTTTGGTCGAAGAGGTAGAGATTAGGAAAAGAGAATTACAACGGAGCCTTGATTTTATAATCATTTTATTGACTTGAGCTGCGGTCGCATGATGGTTAAATCTGGAACTTAGTGATAACGGATAGTTTGAAACGCTCATGAGACTTGGTCGAGTGATTGAGTATAGTCATTCAATAGAGACTGGTCGGTCGTTTGAATGAACCTAAGTTATTAGTTCTAAAAGTAAAGTATTGGGATAGATCACTAGAGTAAAACCCGAAGTAGTTAAGGATCCATGGGAAACACATACCCTAGTTAATTTCAATAATTTGGAAACAACCATCAATTTCTAAACATTGTTATTTATTAATTTTACAAATTGCCCCTCTTAGGAAATAATTGACAAGATTAAGCATAGCATCTCCTTCCATATACTTCATATTCTCTATGGGATCAAGCCCCAACCTCTAGTTGGGTTCTTTGTGGACAATGTCTACTTCATACTTCCAGAGGAGGTGTGATTTGAGCATTATCAAAAAGTGGCATCGTTTGAGAGAATACAATTTAGGATTAGATTAATTGCTTGTGTTTAACTTTTAGTCTTTATTTCCTATTTTTTCATTTTTTAATCTTCGACGTGTCACAGGTTGGCGTGGTATAACAAGCGGCCAAGATGTGACCACAGTCTCTACAGGTATCTTGATGAAGTTTGAGGTAATCCAGGAATGCATGTGTCGTCTTGCTTGACGTTAAATCGGGCGCTACTTGGGAGGCAACCCAAATGATTTCCTTTGTTTCGTTTTTATGTGTTTGCTCAAGATGCCCAGGTGATAGCTCATGAGTTTCAGCAAAGGTGAGTTTAAACATTGAAAACGAGGAGTAGAGAGCCAAGGGAGTTCTTCTTGCACTCCTATTACTTTATGCTTATTTGTTTTAGCGGTAGGGATAGTGAAACCAATTAAGTGTGGGGTGGGAGAGCGAACTCCATAGTACCATGCATACCTTAATTGTTAAATTTACATGGTAGGCCTAGTTTTTGGGATTTATTATTTTTCATGCATGTTTTTGGTTTGTAGTATTTTTTTAGTTTTTTAATTTTTTATTTTTTTTATTTTTTTTATTTTTTTTATTTTTTTTATTTTTTTTATTTTTTTTATTTTTTTTATTTTTTTTATTTTTTTTATTTTTTTTGAGTCATGACTTTGCCTGATGATGGATGGATGATGACTGTCTTAAGGGTAAATTAGTCATTAGGAAGAACAAGAACTTGGACCCTATTAATGCTAGGTCCTTCAGTTTAGGTATCATTGAGACTTTATTAAATTCACTCAAAAATGCATGAAAAAGGTAGAAACACTTAGTCTTTTGAAAAATTGACTCTTACTTGATAAAATGGGCTTAATTATGTTATGCATGCAATATGGATATATGTGTTTATGTGATCTTGATTTCCATTGTTAAACCATCTTGTGCCAATGTGCTTGAGGAATTATTTTTGATATACTCCATGCTTGTAAATTGATGAGAACTTGCCCGATTGTATTGTGAAAAGCGAAATAAGAATGATGGATTTAGGAAGTGATATAGGCATTTCTTTGATAGCCTTATTTTTATCCTATTTTACGTACCTTGATTGTAATTATCCTAGTAAGCCATGTTGAGCCTTAGCCATTTTTATAGCCATATTACAAGGTCAATCCCTTTTTGTTCTATTGACTTATATTTGATCCAAATGATTCTAGAGAACTTTAATGAAAACTTTTTTAGGAAAGGAGCATAGTGGAGAAGTGCAGGAAAAGCTAAAAAGTGTGGTAGAATTGGAAGAAAGAAAAGGTGAAATTTTATACAAACAAGGAGGGTGATTTTGGGGGAAACAAAAGAAGAAAGAGCTTTGAAAATTGAAGATGAAAAAAATCATGATTTACCGATTAACCGTACCCATTTGTTTACAATGAACCTGTTTTGGCCCTGGTCCTTCCTTGGATATTGTGAACCTCAACATAGGCAAAATGCTTAAGTTGAGGGTGGCTAGGAAGTAGGGGTGCGTAAGGTGAGGCAGCAAGGAAAAGAAAAGTAAAGAAAAATGTATGTGAATGAGCTCAAAGTTAAAATAAAAATCCCCACTAGTCACCTAAGTTGAAAAATTGGAAAATAAAAGGAGGTATAAGAAGAAAATTTAGAAATTGAGGAATGTGTTTCAAAAAATCAAAGTGTTGTGAAGTATTAAAGTTCTTAGGGAGGTTAGCCACTATCTTGGCCAAATAGTTTCTACCCGTCCCTTAGCCTACATTACAACCAAATTAAAGTCTAATTTATCCCTTGATTCATAATTCTATATTAGTAGTATTACACAAAGGGGGCAAGCCTATGGGTCGTATTTTTGCATGTATGTTGAGTTTTTGTGAGAGTGAGCGGAAATTATTTTATTTATGCTTAAGTTCAATCTTAATTATATCTTGTGTGAACGGGCATCTCAAAATTGTGAGGGGGCAATGGTAAGACTTTGGTTTAATCTTGATTGCTAAATTTCATATAATTCATGTTGGCCCAAAATATGTCTTGATGAGTTAGTTTTTAAAAGATAAGTGATTTCAAAATTTGACATTGTATACTTGATCATATATGCATGTGAGTAAATTGACCGAGAGCTTCATTGATTTATCTCTCATGATCCTAAGTGCAAGTAGACCTATTCGTAGGATGAATTTGGTGTTTAATTGTTAAGAGGAAGTAGTAGACTGTTCGAGGACGAACAATAGTTTTAAGTGTGAGGTGTTGATGAAGGGGTATTTCACGCACTTCATAGACATATTTTACCCGTACTTTACTATGTTTTGAGAACAAATTATGTGTGTTTGCATGGGAATTTATGTTCTATATTTGTAAAAATAGCTAACACATGTGATTAGATGTTTTAGGGATTAAAATGATGGATTTGGGTGTATTTAAGTATTTTTGAATATATTTGAAGAAGTGGGAGTGAAGGATGCAAGGATTGATTCGGCTGTGGATGCAACGCCATGCGCGAGGCACAAGGCCATCGATTGCAATAATAGAGCGCGGCGCGGCGGCATCATGCGCACTATTCCATGCGCGAGAGCGCAGCAACGCTGGCACAATGCCAGGCGCGAGGCCTAGCTTCCCTGCGCATGGGCAGGCGCAACATGACACTTCTCCGAGTGCATTGGCAGGCATGCAGTAGCACACTCCCAGCGCGACAAGGCATGTGACGCGACAAATGTGGAATTGGCTTGGGCGACGCACAAGGCTCCCAAAACAGCAAAAATTGGATCTCCCTACTTCAACTAGGAAAAGAAACATCAAGTCCAAATCCAAATTCAACAGGAACAAGAAAACATAAATCTACTACTATAAATACCATTTTATTTACGGGTAATTAGGGAGCGTTGAAGTTTTACAACAAGCTTTAGAGTAAATTTTAAGTCGTGTTAGAAGACATATTTGGAATGATTGTAAAGTTACTCTTATGAATTTTTGCATTAATCAAGTGAGTTCTTCCTATCATCGTTGTAAGTATTGAATTATGCGTTTAATTATGAATGCTATTAATTTACTTATGAACATGATAGGCTAGAAACCCTACAACTAGGGTTGTGGGAACCATGAGTGATTAACAAACTAGGTTTCTGGTGGTTCTAAACCAATACTAAACCTAACTTGTATTGTATTTTCTTCATCTTTAACGATTCTTAACGGTGCACAACGTTAGGAAGTGCTGAATTCTTGTGCTTTGGTGAAGAGGTAGTGATTGGAGAAAGAATTACAACAAAGCCTTGATTTTATAATCATTATATTGTCTTGAGCTGTGGTTGCAGGATGTTATATTTGGAACTTAGTGATAACGGATAGTTTGAGGCTCATGAGACTTGGTCAGTGATTGAGTATAGTCATTCAATATGGGGCGAGTCGGTCACGTTTGAATGAACTAAGTTATCAGTTCTACAAGTAATTATTGGGATTGATCCCACTAGTGTAAAACCCGGTAGTTATAAAATCATGGAGAACACTTATCCTAGTTAATTTCAATAATTTGGAAACAACCATCAATTTCCTAAACATTGTTATTTATTAATTTTACAAAGTCCCCCTCTTAGGAAATAATTGACTATAAAGCTTAAGCACCAACATTCTTGTATATCCGTCCATATTCCCTGTGGGATCGACCCTAACCTCTAGTTGGTTTCTCTATTGACAACGTTTGCTTCATACTTATAGGAGGTTTGGTTTTGAGTTATCATCACTGCTACCTATGGACTCGCTACGGCGGTTCTGGACCGCTACGGTACTATTCAGGAAGTACTCCGATAGGTTTTCCTCGAAGAATTCCCATGGACTGTTTTTACCCAATATCTCACCCATTATGTAAATTACATTGACTCATCTCTATAATCACCCTACCTTCTTCATTAAGCAATGAAAATCGAGTTGATACGAACCCACAAGAACATGGCACAAATAACAAAAACTTACCAACGCCATAACTCGCTTTCGCCCATAATTCATAGGTCACAAATCAATCCATACAACCATTATAGCCACCCACCACGATATTCTAGATTTACTCATTATATAAACAAGGGTTTATATTGGCCAGTTCAAAATTATAATTTGAAAAAGAAGAACTCTATATACACACACACACATACACACACACACGCACATACATCAACAATATTGCCCGAAGATTTTTATGCATAAAATCAATTCACTCTCTTACACACACCATAATTCATAGACTATTTTTATTTGAAACCATAACCTATGGGTTTCACATTCATGGGGATATCACCACCCCTTCCTATTTCATTTGTCTCTAGACATACCAATTATAAAATTTCAATGACAATTTTACTTGAATTTCTTATCCACCCATCAAAAGCACATCAATTCATTGCACATATATATTTGGCTAATCAAAGTCTAATAGTAAGGTGAGTAAGACATAGCCTGCACGGGCACCAAGCTATTGTCGAGACGTTCCCAGTTGCATGCTTGCATCAAGTCTTGAGTTCTTGTAGAAAATCATAGCTATGGAGGATGAATCCATGCCTCCTCTAGCCACCTAGTTCCTCTTCTTGTGCCAAAAAGTCTACTTCAATTTTGGGCATTTTATTAAACCTCTTTTGAGAGAACAAGTTTTAAAATCTAACTGGGATAGGATTGCAGAATTCTCTCAAACAGGTTTTTAAAAAATCCTAACTAGGACAGGATTTCAGAATTCTAGTCCATGTCACCCGCTGCATTGAGACCAATTACCCGCTGCGGGGTTTCGCTATAGCGAAGAGTAGCCCACCGCAGCCGACGTACACCTGGGCCCACCCGATTGTAACTTAGTTCGTTTGAGATCGTATGTCACTTGATCTTTTAATTAAAGGAACACCCCCTTCCCCCCGAATGGTAAAATTTTAAACTTCCCTTAGCTTAAGTTGTCCTGGTGCTATAACGAGCTAACAGATCATTACAAAAATCAAGAAAGGTTGGATGCACCTTGAAAATTTTGGCCCCCTGAAGTTGTTAGCTCCACGGCTTCCATTCAAAGTTGGATTAACAAATGAGAGACCTTTCTAGAGAGAACAATCCAATGAAAAAGGGTTCTAATAAGTGTTACAATTATAGACGTTATATACTCAATTTGTCAATCCATAAGATGCGAGTGCAGTCGTGCCTCCCTAGTTTTGAGTCGTGACAAACTTGGTATTAGAGCGAAGTCAAGTCTTAAGGAGTCCACAAGCTATGTCTAGTAGAGTCTTGCTTATGGGTATGTTGTGCACCATACTTATAATTCTAGGGTATATAGAATTTAGGAGTTGTTTCACTTCTTTCATTGATAGATTATGCTATTGAGAAAAATCATAAGATTATATGATGTCTAAATCGTGCTATTATTTTTAATTATACATGTGATGGGAATAGATGGCTACCAAGTTGATCGACATTAGTTTGAGAGGGTACTAGTCGCCTTCCTATTGGTTAGGGAGATAGATTAGAGGCTCGGGATGATGAGTCTCCGGTCGGGAATGTCAAAGTTCCTTCAACTCCGGTTGGAGTACAGCTGAAAGATCCAGCAGCTCTAGTTTTGCCAGTTCTAGTGATACCTGAGGAGATAGAGCCACAATCCCTCTAACACCTATTGTACCTCCAACAATACTAGAGGGACAAGGAGTTGAGGGAGGCGGTTTATTTGTTAACTCAGATGTTAGCTTTCATAATTGATAGCTAGAGTTAGTGGTAGGGTCCAGAGATGGCATATCTAAAAGCTCTAGGGCTCAAGAGTTCTTGGTAGTGAGTCCTCCAGCCTTTCTAGATATGATACAAATGAGAACCCTAAGGAATTCGTTGATCAATCATATAGAGTCTTGTGGTTTATTCATGCCGTAGTGACAAGGCAGTAGAGTTGGCTTCATTTAGGCTACATGGTTTAGTTGATACGTAGTTTGAGTCCTAGGTGGTCAAGGAGATGGCACCTCCAACTTAATGGGAGGAATTCTCAAATGCATTTTAACTCTATTCATTTTCACTGGGAGATTCATGAGGCTGACTTGATCAATTTTGCATGCGGGTAGGACACCATGAGTGTTCATGAGTATAACCTTAGATCTAATTGTGGTTGGGTATGCTCCATACATGGTATGGATGATGCGGGATAGAGTCCATTGTATTATACCATGTTTGGGACCTCATCCGAATCGAGATTGTACAGGGTTAATTACTCAGGAGGGTATGGATATTACACGAATATAGACATACTCATTCAGCTTGAAGATTTTTCCCACCATCTTTGAGATACTCGTAGAGAACGGGAATAGAGGAAGAGAGACAAAATAGTGGGTTATTATAGAGAGCCTTGTGGAAACCACTGGACCTCGAGTCATCCTAGACAATTAGCTCGCCTTGTGGGGACTACTCCACCCAAATTTGGCATCGGGCAAGATCGAGGAGTTCAACCCCTTTTAGTTCTCGTGATAGGAGTGTAGGGAATGGGAGACCACTTTTTCCATAATGTACTCGGTGTGAAAAGGGAATATTCTGGCCGGTGTTATGGAGGAAAAATGTGTGTTATTGCTGCAAACATCCAGGGCACATTATGTGATATTGTTTGAGCATAGACAAAGGCAATACTGCTCAGCCGTCAAGATTAGTAGTTGCCTTATCATATTCCAATTCATCCTCTAGACCCAACTCTCATTCTACTCCCAATCATGGTAGAGGTACGGGGAGGCGTGGTTTTAGGGAATATGTAGAATCGATTCTATACAAGATAGTTGCGGGACCAGAAGTCATTGCACTGATGTGGTTACGAGGTATTTGATCATTCTCTCTTGCGTACTCGTGATACATGTAGATCTTGGAACTACTTTTCCTATGTTACTCCATTGATTGCGAGTAAATTTGAGGTGATTCCAGAATTATTGTCTAAGCCTTTTGTTGTTTCTACACTAATTGGCGAGTCGGTTTAGCAAAGGGTCTATAAAAGCTGTGTAATGTTGGTATGTAACCCACTTGAGTTGACATGAGTAGGTTATATATGATTGATTTTGATGTGATAATGGGTATGGATTGGCTAGAAGCATGTTATGCTAATGTTGATTGTCAAGCAAAGATCATTAGATTCCACTTTTTTCGGACAAGTCGGTTTTGGAATAGAAAGGTAATTATTTCATACCTTAAGGCCAAAAATATTATTTATAAGGGTTGTATTTCTCATTTGATAGGGTAGAGACCTAAAAGATGAACCTGCGACTCTTCCGTCAGTTCTGGTAGTGAATGAATTTCCAGCGGTCTTTCAAGGAGGAGTATTCCTAGAGTCCCTCACGGAAGGAAATGAACTCTTGATTTTACTTTTAGGTACCTAGCCTATATCTATATACCTCCCCTACGGATGGCTCGTGTAGAGTTAAGGGAATTGAAGGAGAAGTTGAAAGATCTACTCGAGAAAGGCTTTATCCGGATGAGTACATCACCGTAGGGTGCACCAATGTTGTTTGTACAGAAGAAAGATGGGTCGTTGATAATATGCGTGATTACAAATGATTGAATTAGGTAACAATTAAGAGTAAGTATCCACTCCTCAGAATTGACAATTTATTTGATTAGCTATAGGTGCTAGGTGATTTTCCAAGATCAACCTGAGATATGGATACCATCAGTTACAAGTTAGAGAAGTTGATGTCCCTAGGACAGCTTTCAAGACGGGTATGGTCTCATTGCAAGTTCCTAGTAATTTCATTTGAGTTTACAAGGCCCTAAAAACTTTCATAGATCTAATGAACAAGGTGTTTAAGCCATTCCTTGATGTGTTTTTATCATCTTCATTGACAATAATTTTTTATACTCATCATTCGAAGATGTTATCAGACTATCTCAAGTAGTGCTGGGGCATGCAGGATTACGGGTTGTATCTTTGAATTTTCTAAATGTGAATTTTGGCTAACATCTGTAGCTTTCTTTGTATGTTATTATAAATAAGGTATAAATGTAGATATTTAAAAGGTTGAAGTTGTTAAGAGTTGGCCCATTGATGCGGGGCATATTTATATGCCCAGAGTGATACTCAAATGCATCGTTTTTGCCTTGTTTATCCAACAATGTTTGTACATTCCTCATGTAAATGGTAGAAAAGTGTGAATTTATACTAACCAACATGATTAGTCTTGTTTTGCAGGAAAACGTACTTTTTATGGAGCTAAGATGCATGTTGGGAGGAATCGGAGATGGACTCGGGAGCGGCGAGGTGGCCAAGAGAAGCAAAAGTGAAGAGGCCCCACGATGGAGCCGTGACACACTGCCATCGCGGATGCACTCTGTCCAGGAGATTTAATTTCAAGGATTTCCAGAAAGGGTCCGCGATCGTGCCGTGGCACGTTGGAATTAATTTCATGGATCTTGACATTCCGGTGAAGGTGCGCGTTTGCACCGTGTACGGCTGGGCATGCTCCGCGTTGCATGATGTGCCACGTTAGGGATAATTACCTGGACAACCAAATTCCAGAGAGCCTCCGCGTTTGCACCGTGTCACGGAGGCATTGCTCCGCGATGCACTCCGTGACACGTTGCTTGTTATTAGGAAAAATTCTCCCGGTATAAATAGAACACTTAGGTTCATTTTTAATTATTCTGACTTGGTGGAGCAGAACGTGGGTTACAGGCAGTGGAGAGGACAGAAAATTCTTAGGGTTTTCTCTATCCCTTTCTACTTTCTTTCAATTTTTTGTATAATTTACACTCATTTAATGATGTTCAATCCACAAATGAGTGGCTAATTCCCTGCCCCTAACTTCTTGAGGTTAGGAACCGTTGTATTGAAATGTAATTGTTGATTATCTGGTTGTTTCATCTTTCTTCTATGGTTGTTCTATTTAATTCTTGTTCTTACTGCATTAATATCTGGCCAATGTTAATGTAAATCCAAAGAGTCCGATTTCACCCGAGAGGGCAAGCTGGAAAGTTGTGAATTAATAGGATATGATCTGTTCTTTGTTTGGGAAAATTGAGAATTGATTTACCTTCAGGATAGAAATATACCTGAAAGTCGTATTAGTCAAGTGTGGAATGGTTTTGTATGGCTAGAACATGAATTTCTTCTTATCACAGAAATGTAGGTGGAAGGTTTATGATTCTTAAGTTGGGTTAAATACTTAATCCATAGGCATAAGTTCCGACTAACCTTGGAGAAAGATAAACCACGTAGATCGATAATTAATTTCTTTCATGTTCGTTTTAGCCTCGGCATGCTCACATTCATAGTTCGAACTCACTTGTATAATTATTTTATTCTAGTATAAATAGTTCACAAAATATAAAAACTTTTCTTTACTTTGTTGTCTTCATTTTTAGGTTACAGTAAATTAACACTCGAGGAGGTTTTACCCTGTAGTCCAGTCCCTGTAGGTTCGACATTCCGGTTCTTAAAGGGCCCTTTGTACTTGTACAACCGTACTTGCGGAAACATCACCATACCTAAATCTGTGGAGGTTCTTCATTTTGGGATTAGTAGGCTAATATTGTAGATTTATAAAGGGTTTCTACCATCTCTACACCATTGACAAAGCTAACTCATAAGGTGGCTAAGTTTCAGCGGACAGAGGCATGTGAGCAGAGTTTTTAAGAGTCAAAGGATAAGTTGACATCGACACCTGTCTTGACTCACCCAAAAAGGAAAGAGAGGGTTATGTTACTTATTGAGATGCTTCTAGGATCAATTTGGGTTGTGTTCTTATGCAACATGGCAAGGTCATTGCCTATTCTTCAAGGCAACTGAGGAAGCACGAGTAGAATTACCCTACTTATGATCTTGAGATAGCAACAGTGGTGTTCGCATTGAAGATTTTATTATTTACTACTTATATAGGGTTCATGTTTATTATTACAATAATAGAAGCCTCGGTACCCTTTTCAGTAAAATGAGTTAATTTGAGGTAGAGAGGAAGATGGTTGGAATTGTTGAAAGACTACGATGTAAGTATTTCTTATCATCCAGGTAAGGCAAATATAATGCATGATGCTTTAAGCCACAAGTCTACAGGGAGCTTGAGTCATGTTGAAGCTAACAAAGTAGAAACAATGAACGCCTTGCAATAGTTAGCTAATTTGCAGATTCGGTTTCTAGACACTGAAGATGGAGGCGTTGTAATTCATAATACTGTAGAGTCCTCTTTATTTCACAGAAGTGAAGTAGAGACAGTATTGTCATGACCCAAATGGTGATTGGCACCCACACTCCTCCCAGGTGGGTGAATAATTTCCCAACTAACCCAACCACTCATGCATTTCATTGTACACAAAATAAAACAACTCATGAAGTAATTAGCGGAAGTATTCAAAATAAGAATGAAAGAATAGTAGCATAATTATCTATTACAATCCCAATGATGCGAAAGTCATTGCAAAAAGGATTGTAACTAATAAATGTCTAAAAGTAGTGATGTGTTGGGGATTAGCGACACATCTTTACTTTTTAATGGTATTTTGCGTGATGTCGCCCAAGCGCATGCAAGTGCACATGGTCGTCCAAGTAATATAGGATTGTTAAGTCCGGATATCGTACCTACGGGGCTTGTCCAATTTAATCATTATAAGGTTTGTACTTTGATTTCACTAATCTGAAACAAGTAAAATGAAGATTGGTTTGGAAAATTAAACTGCTAAAACTTCAAATGTAAAAATAACTAAAACAAGAATTTAAGCTTGATTGTATTTCAATAATGATGACAGACTAGGGCAATGGCACTTGATTAGTTTCAGGTTGAGTTTTCTAGACGTAATTAAACTAGTATGATTCTTCCCACGGTTGTTACTTGCAAGTTACTATCCCATTTCTTTCCACTATCCCTAGCATCCAAGAATTATTTCATAAAACCTAACGCTTATATCCCTATGATTGTAGGAGAACAATGAAATGAAGATTATGCCTACTTGTATTTTAACTAAATAGGGTTGAAGGGTATATACCTATCCTCAAAAACAACTTCTATCTTATCACCAATGGGTTCAAGTGTCTTTGAATTCTCATTCTATATTTATTTTTAACCCTTTCGATTCCCTTTCTCAAGTTCAATCGACAGCCAAGAGATTACTTACAAGGTGATTAGTCTCATAAATAATAAATTAAAACAAATAAATACAAACAACCATAGAAGAAGAATCAAAACTAAGTTTATTTAGTCTTTCAAACAATCAACTATTCACCATGGCCACAACCCTAGAATATGAGTTTAGCCACTCATAGACAAGCGGAAAAACAAATACTTAGTCATTATCATGCGAAAATACGAAGTAAAGAAGAGAAAACCTTGTTGTAGAACCTTGTCTTCCTTCCAAATGGCTTACAAGCTTTCATGAATAAACTATAAAATAAAAATGAGTAAAGACTACTTCAAAGCAGTCCAAAACTATAAGAAGTCAAAAATTATGTAACAAATGACCTAAGGCTTATGTTTATAGATGAGCCTTTAAATTACGCTTCTACCCTTCATGACTTGGCTTTAAAATCGGTATTTTACCCAGGTAGCCCTGGCGCACCGCCCTCTATCTCTACCAACTTAGTCAAATTTTTAGCAATTTCAGCTCAGATGGGGGCATGGCGTGCTGCCACAGCCATAACACCAGAATGAGATTTTTTCTAAAGTTTTGGACCTAGTACGGGGTGCCGGCCACATAGCACCAAACCCATTAGATTCTCAAATCTTCATTTATTCACACATCATTTTAGCCCATTTTTTGCCTTGTTTCCTGCTCAAATCTACTCAAATCGTTTGTTAGCGCATATAACACACATACATGGTTTAAGCATAAATTAAGGATTATTAACTTAAAACATGATCAAATATAGGTAAAAACATAGAAAATGGACATAAAAATATGCCCAACATCATGCATATCTTTAGGAGTTAAATTATGTAAAAACTTGCCTTATTGTGCTATATTTCCGGAACCAAACAATCGAAAGAAGAAAGGAGTTTAGGCCAGAAAATTGCTTAAAAGACGAGGCAATATGCGGACCTTCCGTTTGAAAGGCGGTCCATGGCGAAGAATTCCTTTTATCTATTTGAAGTTTTAATTTCTCTCTTGATAAGAATGTCTAATTACTTTTCTCTACTTCTTCTTCTTGCTATGGGTAACTACGCTCATATCTAGGGTTGTGAATCCTAATGATCTCAATTTGTTAAAATTAAGTTTGGGCTTATTAACATTTGATCAATTTTTACTTTGGCCAGTGTATGATTGGTGATGAGAGTTATCTAATCCTACCCAATAACCTTTATGAGGATTGAAAGAGCAAATTTAGGTTACGTTGAATCAATCAACAACTTCATAACCCTTGTTGAACCCAGGTTCTCTAAACGTAGGTTGAATTTCAAATTGGCAACAAGTAATTGGGTAGAAAGGTAGTGCTCCTTAATTTTATAAAGTGAAGTAGATTGATAGCTATGGTGCTATTGAAAGATACCCATAGGTGCCCTAAGTAAATTGCATGTTCATCCTTATTCCCTTTGAATTCTTTCATATTAGGTGATTTAGGGAGTTGATCAAAATTGGGGTCACTTCCCTAGAATTATCTTTAGTTGCTTACAACCTAACTTATTAAAATATGTAGTCTTAGTTAGTTTTCATTACTCTCAATCCAAATAGACTCCAATCTTGTAATAATTTAATGTTTAGTACTGGATAGAATGGGCTTTGAGTAGTCTTTGTGGGATTCGACCCCAACCCTTTGTTGGGTTCTATATTTGCTATGATAATTTACAATACTCGATATTGGGAGTGGATTTGAATGACATCAAATATTATGGTGTCGTCGCCGAGGACTATGACATAAGCCCTATCTAGCCCTAATAGTCTAGTTTGCTTTCTTAGATCTATTATTTTACCTTTTGTTTTTGTTTTGTCTCTGATACGGGATCATGGCTGCTCTTCTAATCGGAATATCCGAAAAACGTGTTTGCTGATGTCAATGGGGAAGTTGTCTATGTGAGCGCAATCATCCCACCAAGGGTAAATAATGCATCATTCAAAATTGAAAACCCAGGTATCTACACTATGCTAAAGTTGGAGGGATAATTTCACAACTCCACGGACGACGATCCCCATCAACACTTAAAATTTTTTTTGGAGGTGTGCAACCTTCGTAAGAAAAGTAATGTTTTGGATGATGCTATCAGGATACGAGAGTGTTTCCAAATACTCATTGGCTGGTGAGGCAAGGGTGGTTGCATAGACTCCTCCAAAATCAATTCATACTTTGCAAGAGTTGGTGAATGTCTTCTGAAGGAAGATGGTTTCTACCTAGAAAAAGGTGGAGTAATGGGATAAGATATTCTATTTTCAACAGCTGCCAAGAGAGAACAGTTGTTTTGAAGCATGGGAGAGATTTCGGCAATACATCCTTTGGGCATCAGCCCACGGGTTTCGGATCATATGTTGTTGGAGAATTTTTATACCAGTCTAGATGCGTTGATGCAGTCCGTTTCCAACAACACCGTAGGTGGGTAGTTCCCTAGATAAGACTTTTTAATAAATTTCCATAATCTTGGAAAGATAGCAAAGCACAACCGTGCTTGGCATGGTGGGGGTCAAGTGAGGAATCAATGTGGGGACTTCTTCTCCATCTCATTTGATGAATGAGAATCAGGAGCGAGATCAGATAATGGCCACTATGGCAACCAGCATAATCTTTCTCACGAAGAAGTTGACTGACTGAGTCAAGGTTAAAAAGATGCATTCTATTGATGAGACCATGAATGGTGTTCCATACGGGCATGGATGCCCTCCTCCTCCATATCAATAGCAGCCATTACAAGAGCCACCACTTTTGCTAGTGGAAGATGCCAATTGTGTTGGCAACTTATCCGGTGGCTATAGACCACAGTATCAGCAGGGACACTCCTCTTCTTCATACCAAGGAAAATGGAGACCCCCTCAACCATAAGTTCCAAAGATCAATATTACCTTAGGAATGATTTGGGGTGATATCGGTGATGGCACAATGGTGGTATTACGAGAACATAGAACAAAGGCTCCTTTTCTTATATTTCATATAGGTCCCCCTCTAACTAAAATTGGAGGAAGGTCTTTCAAATAATCATGGAGGCTCTAAAAGCTAGAAGGGATGTTGGAAAAGGTGCTTTCCAATCGGGGAGAGAACGGACGCTTGTCTAAAGAATCTCATGGAGTTTGTAGGCTCTCACACAACTTTCATTCAGAATTTAGAGCAACAGGTTTGGGACCTTTCTAATGACAAAAATCCCAAACTAAAAGGCCATCTACCTAGTGACACGGTGGTGAATTCGAAAGGACATGTAGGCCCTTCCAATGCTCAATGTATGGCCATTGTCATAATGAGTGGCAAGATTTTGCACCCTGACGATGTCGAGGTTGAAGATAATATGGTGGAGAATGATTTTGAGATGGTGATTTAGTTTGATGACCAAAAGAGAGGCCTAAAGTCTTGTGTTGATGAGGTGGTTGAGGGTAGGATCCAACAAGACACCATGTGAGGAAGTTCAAAAAGACATTCCAGTTGCACCAAAGAGAGAGAGAGGCTAGGAAGAAGTGGAAGACTTTGCAGAGATACTTTCCCTCTGCCTGTCCCTCCATTTCTATAAAGAATGAAGCAACAATCCCTTGATGCGAAAGTAGCAATGCATATTGGAGGCTTAAGGAAAAACTCCAGGTACTGTTCATTAACGCCATCAAAGAGATTTTCGGGTTTGATAAGTAATTGAAAATGTTGTTGACTAGAAAGCTGCCATGTGATAAAGAGAAGTCTCATTCATGTGACCCGTAGGTGAGTGCCATCGCAAGCGGGCATGTGCGTTGATAGGAAGGCGGAGCCGGGGAGAATTTCTGCTTGTGCTAGCTGGATCGGTAGATATGATTGCTTGCATGCCCTTTGTGATAATGGGGCAAGTATTAATCTGATGCCTGATGTGCTGTGAGTTTATAGCTACTTTCAATGCTTAAAAGTGGGAACATAGCATGGACCTAGGTATGTTTATACGGATGAGGTGTTTTTACTTTGTTTTTTTTGTTTTTCAAAATAGGTTCTAGATCAAAAATGTGCAAAAGTTGCAGAAAAGTTGCAGAAAAGCAACAAAGTACTAATTTCAGTATGAGTCGTACCAAGATTGTACGATCCGTAACGAGACTCATGGAAAATCTCGAGAAGACAGATGTCACGCCGTAGCAGGAATTTATGAGGCGCTTTTCAGTGCCCTATTAGGTCTGACCCGCTAGACTCTCTTGAGCCTAAGCACATCCTGGTGCCTGGCTGGCTCTAACTCAGATTCAAGGAATCAGCAGGCTATATAACGGCTGTAAATAATGATCTCAAATGGCCCCGGGCCTATAGCCACCTCTCTCTGTATCATCGGTAACGAATCATTCTCATTATAGGGAAACCTATGCGGGCCGACAAGGCCACCATGCTGTCTTAGTTATGCTCTAACTCAATATAAAGATTACTGAACATCTATGTGACCGGCAGGTCACCACTACTATCTGAAACGGCCCCACCGTAACACAATCAACAACACTAAGTAACTAAACATACACACGGCCCCACCACAGCTAGGCACAATAACCATAGGGAGATATATATACACAATCTGCAAGCCTCTATGAATACTTATAAAATGGTCGGGACAGGGCCCCGACCTACCCGTACTATACAACAAAAGAAAATGACCTACACCTCTGAATATCAAGCTCCGGATGACGGGAGGCGGTATTTGTGAGGCGCTAGAATCACGAAGGGATTGGCTCCTCGTCTATGAGTACACACGGGCAAGTAATGCAGCGCCCCAACGAACGTCAGTACCACTGGTACCAAGTATGCAAAGCAAACTGATCATAACTGAATATAAACAACATAACTAGAAACTCTGAACAGTAGAAGATATACGAAGCGTAAGGCCCGATAGAATGCGAACGAGGGCTTTGCATGCGAGAATGAGCGAACATACCTGTCGGCGTGGTGATCTGCTGTCTATTAGCTAATAAATAACATATATATACATATATATAACAAGAGCGGACAATACCAGCCCCACATAAGCCGGAAGTGCCAACCAACAAACAATCTAATACCCTACTCGAGGTCAAAACCATCCAAAATAAATCACTCCCTTTCGTCTACTAACTACGAGCACCTCTAGGCCCACAGGTCTCCGGCTCGGAGCTATGGCCTCTATTATAAGCCAACTGTGTCACAGGCCCGGAGGACTCCTGTCTTGTAAACTGTAAGCTGTAACTGTGTCTGTATCTGTAATCTGTTCCCTGCGCGCAAGCGCACTGCTTGAGTAAATTATCTTGCTATCTTGTCCCGGCTGATATGGGGACTGCTCTATCCCATCTTCGTCCCTCTGCCGGACGGCATTCCCACTCCCTTGGAATGGCGTATCCCCACCTTCACGGTGGGCGACTCAATTACCAACCCAGGGGCGGCGGGGACGCTCAAAGGTGCCCTCATAACACAAACAAGTCTCAACAATCAATAATCACTTATAGAAAGCATGTTTGAGCTGAAAATACTATCTATTCTGATTTCTCATTAGAACTCTTTTATGTGTTATCTTGATTCTCATGCGAATTATACGTATCTAGGATATCATCCGACTATGGCTATACTGTATCTGAGATATTATCTGACTGTCTGACTGCTGTATCTGAGATATTATCTGACTGTCTGATATTACTTTACTAACTTTTATTCTGAACATATATCATAATATTATAAACATGCTTGCTAAATTCAAAAACAAGCTTACTAAACTCATACTTGGACTCAATTCTTGACTTAGATTCTTTCTTCTATATTTTACGCTATTTACTGTACTGGATTACCAACTTGCCTGAAGGAATTGGCACATACCTTCGCTTCGAAGTTTCCGACCTAACTAGGCGTAGTTAAATGATGCTTTTGTTATTTCTCCCAAGCTTGCATTCATATATATATCAATTAGAACTAAATACACACTAATGCGGAAGAAAACATCACTTTTGATATATATATAGCCCAATTTGGCTTACTTCAACAGTCAAAAAACTCGCTATTTCTCGAAAGTCCAGAATACTCCTTTTAAGGCTAGGAGTATATTAACACTAATTTGGAGCAATTCCACTTACCTTAGCTCGGTAGCACGACGATTTGTCGGCCAAATTTCGCGAAACTAAATCCGTAGGAATGCTCCTTCTTTGCCTAAATACCTCGGTATCGGAATTCATTCGAGTTTGGACCATGTTTGACAGCGTAATCAGGAAGGAAATTATCAAGAAACCTCGTCTCCCTACGTTTTCCGTCGACCTTACTGGAAATTATGAAATGTAACTTTAAAACCGAAGTGGAGGCTCAATATAGTGGACCTATAAGTCGCATTCCTGGAATGCGTTGCACTGAAAATAGCATTTTGCCTTGCGCGACGCGCAGGCTTTGCGCTTTCCCGTCTTTCCCCGGGCCTTTTTCTAGAATGTATGGCATTTCTAAAACTCTTAACCAACATGTGAATGGGCATCTACATGTAGGAAGGAATTTATGGGCGTAACATTTCTCCCCCCCTAAGAACATTCGTCCTCGAATGTAAGAAACTTCTATCTAAGGAATTCCCATACACTCAACTTATTTCTAGAAAACTTTTGGTAGAGTTTCCTCAGCAATATGGACTATCCCAAAAACTTGAAATGCGAAAAGTCCAATACGGGTACTCCACAACAATACTATAGTATTCATCACATGAAAGATTGGAATCGAATATCTCATTTATACATATACTATAAGGCACTGCATAAAATAACAATACTAACATACCTCTTGACTAGGCTTGAAATAAGTGAGGATATCTAGATTTCATATCTTCCCTCTTGCCTCCCAAGTCATCTCCTCCTAGGTTCTGATGCATCTCAGTACCTTGACAGACGCAATATCTTTGGTTCTCAATCTATGAATCTATCTGTCTAAGATAGCTACTGACTCTTCATGACCAGCTCTTCCGTAACCTGGACATCCTGGACTGGGACTGCTCTTGACGGGTCTTCGATGCACTTCCTTAGCATAGATACGCGAAAAACTAGATGAGCGGTTCACAATTACGGAGGCAAGAAGTTCAGCTCATATACCACTTGGCCTATTCTTCGATGAATCTGATAAGGCCCAACGAATCTTGGACTGAGCTTACCTTTCTTGCAGATCTCATCACCCCTTTCTCATCGGAGATACTTTCGAAATACCCGGAGTCATTTCACATCAAATTCCAAGTTTACGCGCCGCACATCGGCATACAATTTCTAGCGGCTCTGTGCAGTATGTAGGCATTCTCTGATAAGCTTTACCTTCTCCTCTGACTGTTGAATAATATATGGCCCAATCAGCGGTGACTCTCACTTCAAACCGCTGATTGGCGTCTGACCTGATCTTGTGCCTCAAAGGCGCCATGCGGATAGGCGAGTGATGGCTATTATAAGCAAACTCTATTGAGGCAAATGCTCTCAACTACCTCCAAAATCTAGCACAAACGCTTGTAACATATCCTCGATCGTTTTAATTGTACATTCTGCTTGCCTATCTGTCTGAGGGTTGAATGTTGTGCTCAAATTAATCTGCGTTCCCAGACCTCTCTAAAACGACTGCCAAAATCTAGCTGTAAATTGTGCTCCTCTATTGAGATAATAGATACTAGAACACCATGTAATCTAACTATTTCTCTGATATACAATTCCGGCATAATCTTGGCGGAAAGTAGCTTTCCCTTTGGCGGGAAATAGTTGCGTTTAGTCGAGTCTATCAACTATTACCCAAACGGAATCATGTCTATGTCTGGTACAAGGTAATCCTGCTACAAAGTCCATTTCTGCTTCCCATTTCCAGAGAGGCACAGCTATGTCTGAGTTAATCTGCCGAGTTTCTGGTGTTACGCTTTTACCTATTGGCGGTTAGGACATTGGGCTACAAATTCAGCTATTTCTCTTTTCATATTTGGCCACTAGTAGATTTCCTTGATATCGTGGTACATTTTCGTCGCGCCTGGGTGGAGAGATAGCGGGCGTAATGTACCTCATTCATAATCTGCTGGCGGAGCCTGAAATATTTGGAACCACGGCGGCCCTTACATGCGGCACTTCATCCTCGGTTATCTAAAATGCAGGAGCTTTCCCTTTGTTGAATTCTGTCCTTAATCATTCAGTCAGGATCTTAACTATTGCCGTTCTTTTACCTCCACAACTAGTGATGACACAGCGGTGTTCTGAATTACCGCTCTGTTGTCTCTGTTTACCCTTTCTGTGAACGTCTAGACTGGTATAGAATATTCACATTTAGAGAACTTGGCATATTCTTGGCGGTCATACGCTTATTATGCTGGGCCGACGGTACCTACCGGTATAGCTAGAGCTTATCTGGCATTCTGGCCGCATGCTAGGCTATTTGATGCTGGGATAACCTAAACGACCAAATGCGCACACCATGTGCCGTAGCTCGATCGAGAGGATCCTAATAATGATCATAATCTCTAATAATGCATTTGAATAACCTTGAATAATGAATAACTGGGTTGAATGACCCAAAATGTTGCAGTAGTCTAATGATGCTCTAAATTTCCTACTCGGACATACGTAACTCATGCATAGCTGCGAGGTTGTGAATGACTAACTGTTTTGTTCTCCTAATTGAGCAAATTGTAGAGTTGTGCTTAGTAGGCTTACTCTCGAGCGATCCATTCCTGGATCTTCATAAGGAACCCTCTTGATCTCCTTGTCTTAGTTAAACGTACTTTATTAGAGTACTACCAATTTCTTACGCCTTGTGCATATCCACTTGGATTTATACTATTGTTACGGAAAGTTCTCGGTCTTATGAGCCCGTGCAGCAAGGCGGCCTTCTGCTAGGGCTGCGTATGCGAATATCTTGAGAACTGACTAAAGTACTAGTACATTGCGGCTACGTGTGGACCCATACCTTTAGGGCTGACTCTCACCAACAAGGCTTGGTAAAATGATGTCGACCACTTAACATACTTGGAAAAATTCTGGTATTACTAACCACGGAGTATGCTTAGTTGATGCGTTATTTCTGGTTACGGCACATGCAATATCATTACTGGTCTTTAGGGATGCTTCCACCTTTGTACGAGGCGCCAGCTGGTCGTTAGACCGTCTAGCGCGCCCTTATCATCTAGCTTTCCTGATTCGGGCTACTAGTGCAGTAGCTTAAGTCTAGATCTGGCATCAAACATATAAGTCCATTGACTCAATAAACTAAAATTGCGAAAGTTTATATGGCTTCATACGTGAATCACCTTGCTTTGCCCCTTCTCTTTTTTTTTGGCGAGAGGTCTGCAGTGCAATCTGTATATACTTCCTAGCGGCTAACTAGAATCTTTATTGATGCAACCCTATTGGCAGGCACTCCATGACATATTGTTATCTATACATATATATATCAACAACTACGCACAATACATTACGAATTACTAGTGATACGTAGTCTACGACATGCTTTACTAAATTTCATGCGCACATGATATACGCTTCTACGGTCTAATGATATCTCTCCTGTCCTATTCTGTATCATTTCATTGGATTTTCATCCCATTACGGAAACAACAAACATATGCACTGGTTGCTAGTGGTGTTTGAAATTCCACCACTCTTACAACATGGGGTCAACATCCGAACCTTGTGGCCTTGGAATTATATTGAGCCCATGGTATGCATTGGCCTTATTTCCAGGCCACACTAGATTAGAGTCTCTGGGTCAGCACCCTCTCACCTTCTCCTTAGGAAGATGTACCGCAACACTACAAACTACAATTTCTTGTCTCTTAGTGTCAGATCCGGTTTTATCCTTAATACACGATGTTCTCTCAATGCGGGGGGTGATTCTAATTCCCCTCAAGATGCGGTGTTCCTACTTCTTCCCCCTTATCTTGCTTAAGCTGAGCTCTGGAGTTTTCCAAGGTACCTGCCTTACATTGTTAATAAGGTTACTGGTCAAGTCCCGGCTTATACTTCTTCGGCTTGCGATCGAGACCCATCTAATTCACATGACCTCCCTACCTTTCGGTATCACGGCCCGAAATCATAAGTATTATCTTGCGGTATATCTTGCTTTGTTGTTAGTGTGTTATGGAGACTTGGCCTTTTCGACTCGAACCGGCTATTACTAGAAGTCCATCACTGTCGGACGCTTCTACGCCCCGCTGGGTAAGCTAGTAGTCTTACTTGTTCTTGACTTATTGCAGGCGGGGTTGCACAACTTACGTAATCATAGGTGCTCTTTATGCTCTAACACTTTCTAGAATCAACCAATCCGTCTTCACTTACTGCTTGCTTTGGGCAACCTCGACTCAATTCTTATGCCCTTTACTGTACTGGGACAAAAAATTAAGAGGTAGGAATAGCTTTTTCTTATTGCAACAAAAATGAAGACATGGAGCGCACCACATACGAAAGGATGGAGGTAGAATCACGCATTTCCCTCTCTTTCTCACACTTATCTGATAATCTAAATTGTCTATTATCTTAATCAGATCTTATATATCTAACAAATAAATCAACTCATTTATAAGTTGGCAGCATAACTTCTATTCTAGGAAGTTATCGACCTTATCTTTTGGGGATGGTACCGATAAAGGTATCACATTGGGAGGTCACTGGTACCTCCTGGCTAACATTGTAATTACCTTATGGCCGGCCGGTGCCCTCTCCTGTTGCTATATCTGATCTTCTGCCTGGGATAGGATATCGCTGGTCTGACTTGTATCAGTATTCAAAGAATATGGTAAGTTTTAGGGACTCAACCCTATACTATATACAGCTCTATAGCACGGCCGAATGAGAAGAAAGAGTAACCATCCTATCATGCCTTGCTGACCCTCTGCCTATACTATGTGGTGCACAACACATCCATAGACAAGACTCTACTTAGCACGGCTTGCAGACTCCCTGGGACAAAATGTGCTCTGATACCACCTGGTGCCCTATTAGGTCCTGAACTGCTAGACTACTGAGCCTAAGCACATCTGGTTCTTGGTGGCTCTAACTCTCGAATTCAAGGAATCAGCGGGCTATATAACGAGCTGTAAATACAGCCTCCGGCCAACTGGGCCTATAGCCACTGTACTGTATCATCAGCTAACCAGAATCATTCTCATATAGGGAAACCTATGCGGGCCGACAAGGCCACCATGCTGACTAGTTATCTCTAACTCAATATAAACATTCTGAACATCTACGTGGCAAGGTCACCACTGCCTATCTGAATATTATTTACACGGCCAACACAATCAACAACACTAAACAGCTAAACAAACGCACGACCCCACACGACCGCTGCAACTAACCACAGGGAGATATATATACACAATCTACAAGCCTTTGTGAATCTTTTGTTGATGGTTGGGGGCCCCACGACCTACCCGTACTATACAACAAGAAAATAGCTACACCTATGAATATCAAGCTCCGGGATGGCGGGTGATGACTCCTATGGTAGCTGGAATCACGAGGATCGGCTCCTCGTCTATGAGTACCTGCAGGCAAGAAATACAGCGCCCCAAACGGATGTGGTACCACTAATTCCTGAAATGCTTTAACAATGATCACTTAGCCGAATATAAACAACATAACTAGAAACTATGAGCAGTAGAAGATATTTGAAAGCATGCAAGTGATAGAATGCGAAACGGGCTTTACATGCGAGAATAAGGCGGGGAGCATACCAGTCCTTGTGGCGATCTATTGTCTATTAGCTAATAAATAACATATATATACATATATATAACAAGAAAGGACCAATACCAGCCCCATAAGTCGAGGAAGGTGCCAACCAACAAACAATCTAATACCCCTACCCGAGTCAAAGCCATTGAAAAATAAATCACTCCACTCGTCTACTAACTACGAGCACCTCTACCGGCCCCCTGGATCTCCAGCTCAGGCTGCCAGCCTCATTCTCATGCTCTCTCCTAGGCGGAGGACTCCTGTACTGTAAACTGTAAGCGCCAGCGTAATGCGTATACGCAATGCATTCCTGTGGCACTTAAGCTGCACAACGGAAGTAAATTGTCTTGCTTATGTTGATCGGCCTAATGGCAGGGAATGCTCCATCCCATCTTCGTCCTACTGCAAACGGCATTCCCACTCCTTAGAATGACGTATCCCCACCCTCACAGTGGGTCGACACAGTTACCAACCCAAGGGCGGCAGGGCGCTAGGGGTGCCCTCATAACACAAACAAGTCTCAACAATCAATAATCACATATATCGAGCATATTTGAGTAAGAAATACTATCTGTATTCTGATTTCTCATTCTAAGCTCTTTTATGTGTTATACTAATTCTCATACTGAATTGCTCTGTATCTAGGATATCATCGACTCTGCAGCTCTCATGTATCCCGAGATATTATCATTTGTCGACTATAGTGTATACGAGATATTATCGAGGCATACGATATTACTTTACTAACTTTTATTACGAACATATATCACTTAATACTATAAACATGCTTGCTAAATTCAAAAACACGCTTACTAAGCTCATACTGGACTCAATTCTGATTTCTGAATTCTTTCTTCTATATTTCACGCTATTTGCGCTCTTGGATTACCAACATCCGAAGGAATTAGCTTTACATACCTTCGCTTCAAAGTTTCCGACTAACTGGCATAGTTCGGTCAGTACTTTTGCTATTTCTCCCAACTGCATTCATATATATATCAATTAGAACTAAATACACTAATATTTCGGAAGAAAACATACTTTCGATACATATAGCCCAAACTTTGGCTTATCGAGAAAAACGGTCGAAAACTCACTATTTCTCGAAAGTCAGGAAAGGAGAAATACTCATTTAAGGCTAGGAGTATATTGACACTAATTTGGAGCAATTCCACTTACCTTAGCTCGGTAGCACGACGGTTGCCGGCAGAATTTCACGGAAACTAAATTCGTAGGAATGCTCGCTTCTTCTTGAATACCGGTATACGAGATTAATTCGTGTTTATGGACCGTGTTTGACCAGGCGTATCGTAAAGAGAGGTATCAAGAAACCTCATCTCCCTCTGTTTTCCCTCGACGTTACTGGAAATTATATGAAATGTAACTTTAAAACCGAAGTGGAGGGGCTTATATAATTAGGACCTATAAATTGGCATTCATGGAATGCGATTTAAATCGACTTATAAGTCGCATTCTGGAATGCGATTTATAAATCGTATTTTACCTTGTGACGCGCCGACTTGGCGCTTGTCATTTCGGGCCTTTTTCTAGCATCTGGGCATTCTAAAACTCTTAACCAACATGTGAATAGGTCATCTACATGTCAAAGAATTTACGGTGTAACACAAGAATAAGCTAAAGTCCTAGTATGACTCTCAAACGATCCGTCCAAGATGGTACGAGCGATAACTGGAGTCGTGGAATACTTCAGAGATATTTGCACAATGAAAGTCTCCTGATACGGGTAATACCTGCAGATCTTAGCATCTACCCTACGGTACCGGGAGTTGTGGGAAGCTTCATTGATTTCTGGAAATTGGCAACTATATGACAAGCTGTAATGAGTGTGGGATAAGGTACGGGCGTACCAAGACCACTCATGAAATCTTCAGAAGATGCTAAAGTTCTCAGAGCCTAACCACAACTAGATTGTACGACTCATGGGATCATGTTATGGTCGTACGGATACCACACTTGCTAATTTTGAAGATCCAAGGAATGTACAAGACAAGGAACAAACCATACAATCTTGATACGGGTCGTATGATGAGTCATAGGATGTGTTGGCCCTAGATTTGGTTATTTCCCTCTTAACTTAGGAAAAGGATTTTATTGTCTCTATAAATACGTTTTATGTTTTTTTTTAGGTTAGAGACGGTGGAATTAGTTGATTGTCAGGTATTATCAAGTTGTAATTAATTTTTGATAACATTGGAGAGCAATTCTTGAGATCAAAACTTGGATTTATCAATTGTTCTAGCGATTTTTGTTCATCATATTCTCTTGCAATATTCAAAGCAGGTTTCTTTAATCATCATTGTAAGTATTTAATTATGTGTTTGTCTATGAATACTAATCACAATCTTACAGTGTGAAGGCTCTAAAACCTCATAACTAGGGTTGTGGGAACGATGGTGGATTAACGAACTAGGGTTACACAAAGTGATTTGAAAGCAATGCTAAACGCTTGTATTGTATTCTCTTCGTTTTTAATGTTTCTTAATGAAGTCAACATTAAGACTTGCTTAAAAACATAGTGAACCTAGAGAGGTAGAGATTAGGAAAGGAATTACGACAAAGCCTTGATTTTTATGAGTATTGTATAACTTGAGTTATGATTGCAGGATAGTTAATTTGGAAAAATTCATAGAAGTTATTTGAAATAGCTCATGAGACCTAACCCAGTATTGAGTATAGTCATCTAATAGGGACGAACCGATCGTTTGGATGGACTAGTTATTAGTTCTACAAGTAAGCATTGGGATTAATCACGAGTGTAAACCCGAAGTAGTTATGAACCCATGGGGAATACTTACCCTAGTTAATTGCAAATCTTGATTAACAACACTTGATTTTATGCTTGTTTACAATTGTTTTCTATAAACCCCCCAATTTGGAGATAACTACGCCCAAAAGCATAAATACCAACATTAGTTTAGTTCACCATATTCTATGGTTTTGACCCCAACCTCTTCGTTGGGTTCTTTATTGACAACATCCACTTCCTTGCGCGTCAAGATTGTGGTTGGGCATTATCAAAAAGTGGCGCCGTTGCCATGGAGATGATGCTCACGGATGAGATATGAGCAGCTTGGTTGCCATGTAAGGGGCAACAAAGGCGAGGAAGATATGCCCCTCAATTCTTTGATGAAGATGACTCGGATATTGATGAAGTCGGGTCATTTGGAGCTATCGTACCACCACCTTTGCCTGCTGGGGCAAAGTTTGACATCACTAGCACCATGACATAGTTGCTGAATATGAAATGGGTGTTTAGTGGTCGTACGGTGATGATGCCAGCCTACACTTAATGAACTTCATTGGATTAAGGTGTACGGGTTGCTAGGTTTCAATTAGGACACAAAAGGCTGAGACTCTTCCCATTCTCTCTGTCTAGGGGAGGCCATTTTATGATTATCGAAGTTGCCCAATGACTCCATTACCAACTGGAGGAGCTCAAACAGATTTTCCAGAGAGATTACTACCCACTCCATGATCACACAACTTAAGGATGGGGATCCTGATTTCAACCAACTGAAAGCAGGCACTTCATTAAACCTAGTTGAGATTTAAGAAGAAGTTGACCAAGTGCCCAAACCACAAAATCTGAGCTGAAAGTTTGTTGGAGATTTTCTACAGGTCATTGAACAATATAACTAAAGATGCGAAGATGCGTGGCGGGAGAAGCACTAATGAGTCACACCTAGGAACAAACGACCACTATTCTTGATAGAGTGACTAAAATCAACAGGGCATGGAACACCCGGGAAACAGAAGCAGCTGTTAGTACATATGTTGTTGGTATGACTGTAGACCAACAAAGAAGGAAAAGGAACATGATCGAGAATTGCTTTACCATGCATACATTGCTAGACTTTTGCTCATGAAGCATATCATAGATACTGGGGACAGAAAAGTTAATGCAGTTAGAATACAGGGACAAGAACCAGCACCAGAGCATTTAGATTCTGAGGAGGAGGCAAACTTCTTGGGCAATCGGGTGGCCGGTTTTCAGGCCAACACTCAAGGGTCTAGATAGGACACTTGGAGGCAAGGCTCTGGAAATCAAGGTCAGAACCAATACCAAGACAACTACAAAAAAATGGGTATAGAGAAGATGAGGTTGTGAGCGAGAGGGGAAATGGAGAAGATTGATGAGTTCCTCAATAACAGAGGCAAGATTGTATCTGCCTCCTAATGCATGTGAAGGGGGAGGATGGACAATTAGAGGTAGAAACATGATGGCTGAGATTCTCAAAAAAAGGTGAGATCCCTAGAGGGCGGTTGAAATACATTCGTGGAGATATATGCGGTATAGGCCGAGAGAGTTGGAGTCACATGGAACAACCATCAAGCAAATAAGAGCAGTAGCTAGGTGGAGTTGTTGGCATCCATGAACTCTAGGCAAAAGGGAGCACTACCTAGAAACACAGTCTAAAATCCAAAAAATGAGAGTCAATGTAGCGGCTTTGAAGGCTAGGAGTGGAAAGACCACAGTTGATCCCCTCTGCCGGTTGTAGTTGAACTGCAAAGGAAGAAAGAGAGCGAAATTGATGATGATGATAAGGTTGCTGAGCAAGAGCTTAAGGAAGAAACTGAGTTTATTGATGCTCAGTTGTTGGGAAAGGGGAGTGCAAGAAGCTAAGAAGGGTAAGAAAAAAGGGGCCACACGAGATCTATAAGGCTATCCACGACCACTGTCGCCGTTCCCTCAAAGAATGAAGAAGGTGGAAGATGGTAAGTTTCTAAATTTTCTGTCCATGCTTAAACAATTATCTATAAACATATCACTAGTCGAGGTATTGGACCAAATTCCGGGATACGCGAGTTTATGAAGGACCTTGTTACCCGAAAGGTCGAGTCCTTTATGATCTGTGGGTAACCTGCATCATTGGCTCCATAGCCTCACGGGTCCTTGCCCAGAAGGAGGATCCAGGTGCCTTCACCCATTTCATGTACTAATGGTGACTTTGAGTTCACAAGGCACTGTGCAACTAGGGAGAAACGTCAATCGTGCCATTAGGCGAAGTTCAAGCAGGCTGGGCTTGGAGCCCCCACACCGACTACTATGCGGCTACTGATGGCCGACCATACTGTGAAGAAGCTTGTTGGGATCCTATTTGATGTGTTTGTCAAGGTGGACATGTTCCATATTCTAGTGGACTTCATGATCCTTTATTGCGAGGATGACTTTGAGGTCCCCATCATTTGGGGCAACCATTCCTTACCATTGGGAGGGCTTAGGTAGATATGGAGGCTGGCCAGGTGAAATTCAAGATTAATAAAGAGGACATCACATTCAATGTCTTCCGGTCAATGAAGCAACTAATGAGTTTAGAGTGGTCTCGGCAATTGAGGATGAGTCGGGATTTCTTGATGAAGTACGAGTAGTCGAGACTTGGGTTGTGCCGCGACGTTAAATTAGGCGCTTCTTGGGAGCCAATCCATGAGGTGTTTTAGTGAAGTTTGAGTAACTTGAACCACCTCGTCGTGCCGCTACGTTAATCATGCGCTTCTTGGGAGGCAACCCAAGTTTATTGACTTATGTGTGCTTAGTGTGTAGGAAAGCAAAATAGGTTGCGGAAAAATTGCATTGCGGTATTTGGTACTATGATCATCAATATTACTCGTAAGTGAATTTTACAAGTTGTAGTATGAGTTGTGGTGATGAGATATTTCCTAGTGCATGATTTTAGGGTGCGGTTAGCCCTACGACTCGTAACTCGATTGTACGAGTCATAGTACTCACTGTACCTATGAAATATGCAAAAGTATGGAACTCCGAGTTCAAGGTGACTGCTGTTCATTAATTGCAGTTCATACCTTCATGGTACGAGTCATATGATGTGTTCATGGAGTCGACAGGTAGCTTTCTTAAACCTCTTCTATGAGTCACAAAGGGATAAGTCGTGGATTCCTTCCTGCCACTCGTGGTCGACTTGTGATGGGCCAAATTACTTAAGTCAACCAGGTCTACCTAAATTTTTTAAAATTTTCCCTAAAAGTATTTAAACTTCAAATTCTTCAGACCCTTCTCCTATACACTCAAAACCTGAACTCGCTAACACTCCCACGACTCCATCACACCCATAACTCAAGAACAAAAATCGATTGAGCAAAAACTGTGCTCGATTAACACTTCCTAAATTGAGTTCCAGCCCTAATTCACTGTTACACGCACAAACTGAGCAAGATATTGCAAAAATCAAGTAAGTAACTATGCTTCGAGTCGGGAAAAACGACCTTCATTCTTTTATAGATTTTTTTAACAAGCTGAGGTCCTCAAAATGCATGAAATAGATGAGGATAATGATTAGAAATTTGCAAAATGATTGTGTTGACTGGGAAGGATTTTAGCATGCTTAGAATTAAACTTAAACTATTAGGATATAAGTTACGGGTTGTGAATCAAAAAAGGGAGGACTAGGTAGTTGTAAAAATATGAAAAATTCATGCCTAAAATTGGGAATTACGAGCACCCAACACAAATTGAATTTACCTGCAAAACTGACATGAACAAAGGCAAGGATAGGTTTCACACTATGACTCGTGGTTTCATACTACGACTCATAAGATGACTCATTCGGATTATCCTAAGACAAATGTATAACAATTAATTTGTATGGAACCTAGTACGACCCATGTATCTACTACAATTCGTACACAGCAGCTCGATACTAGAGTATAGAAAAGGGTCAAGTCAAAAAGCAGCAGTACGATCCTTCCTATGACTTGTGGAATCGACTTAGGGTTGTACCATGGAGTCTTGATCAGACAATGGTTTATGAGGGTATCCTCATACATTTCATTAATTACGAGATCATTTACCTTCGTAGTGCAATTCGTATTGTGACTTGAGTTGTTACGAGGTCTCAGTACGGACCATACCTTTGGAAATCTGAATAATCTTTGTAGACCCGTGAAAAAATTCAGAGGATATTTTATTGATTTCTTTTCTCATATATGAAGTTCTAACCCTGTTTCTCCATAGGTAGAATGACTTTAAGAAGAAAGCAACCAAATCCGCCAAAGACAACGTAGCGGGGTAGGAATAGCTACTCGGGAGGCATTGAGAGATGAGCCCTCTGACTCTGAGCATGTAGATAGCTCTCCTAGTGATTCCAGTAGAAGAGTACAAACGTCGATACATCGACACCAGTAGGGACCTTAACCACTAGGGGGAAAAAGCTAAAGCCCCGGGATGAGGTAGCCCCTTTGCCACATCGGTGATGCTCCCCAATCTAAGGAGGAAGCTGAGGAACGAGTCCAAGAGTCTTATAGTGGCTCTAATGATAGGAGGTTTAGGAGCCCAATCGATGGAGATAGTAGTCGGATCCCGTGTGGTAGGCGACCAATGTTGAGCAGGGCCGAACTCACGCCTAGCGAAAATGTACTATTCGGTAGAGAGTACCACGTGTATAATAGATCTGAATAGGATCTCTCTCTCTCTCACCGCCAAGAACCACCTAGGCGGAGTATTCCAAGGAAGAGTTGCGGATTCTCACAAATGCATGAATTAGGTGGAGGAGATGAGCGGATATTTAGCTACTACGGGTTTGAGTGGATGGCTAGAACCCTAGAGTGATACACTTCGAGAGATCGATGGGAGTTCTATTCTAATTACTTTTCTACCATCGAAAAAAAAGCTAAGGAGGGGCAGAACGTGAAGGATCAACCCAAGTTGGAGAGTGTAATGGTGCAAGGCTGCACTTTTGACATATTCGGCTGTGTGTTTCTCGAATTGACCACATGGGCCTCGGTTCATACCACCCCACACTACACCGGAGTTTGACTACCAGGTGGACGGGATGAAGACGATCAAGTAGTTAGGCATTGAGGAGAGGAAGAGTCAGATTAAGTGGTTGTCAGCTGAATGGGTGACTAGTAGAACTAGTCACTAAGAATTCACTAGAATTTCATGGCAAGGTCTGCTGGACGCTAGTTCACCATAGGTTGGCATCGACCGTGAACGATAATACCCTCAACGTAGACAAAGCAACATTAGTGGCATGTATCATGTTATGATATTCCATCAACATTCCAAGGGTCATCGCGGAGGAGATGCAGGATCGGCTGTAGAGTTGAGCACTACTATCCCATTCTCGAGTCTCATGTTTAGATTGTGTATGGAGGAAGGTATCAAGGGGTGTGACCTAGTGAGGAGCGGTTGATTAGAGGACAGTGGTCTTACATGATAGACTTGATAGTTTTGAGAGCCACTTCAACGAGTGCATGGCAAAGAAAGTGACACCGGTAGCCTACGTGAGGCTGGGTGCTACTTGACCAAGTGACCAAAACATCATCTCGACAGCTGGAAATTCTAGCAACCCTCACTCTTCCTGACATCCCGATATTGAGATAGACGACGAGCTTGATTTGGATACATATTGGGAGATGACGAGGCGAGAGGAGGAAAAGAAAAAGAGGGTCTCAAAGGATGTTGGAGATGAGACCTTAAAAAGAAGAGAGAAAGAGGAAAGAAAGATGCAAGCATACAAGATTGGAGTGTCAGCAGATTCACGACAAGCATAGGTCAAAGCTGCTTGAGAGAGCGAGAGGAGCGGGTAGCTCCACCTTGCCCATGTTGAGCTTGCGAGGTGGAAAGGACCCTTTGAAGCGTCCACATCGGCCGATTATCACCGAGGGTTGCAGAGGCGACCACTGCTATTGAGGGGTGACCATTTACCCTGTGGATGTATAATTGAGTATGTCGGCCACCGCTAGCGCCACGGATGCAACGAAGGTACAACCTCAGAGTGACATGACGGGGGAGGCGCTTAGTGTGCCATTGGTATATGAATTTTTCCCTTTTATTTATTATATTCTATTCTTCGGTGATGAAACATGCTTTTCAAAAGAGGAAATTGTACTTGTATATCTTTGGGATTTTTGGATTCCTTAGAGTTTTCTTTATAGTGTTTCTTTCCCTCGGGCATGCTATCTAGTGAAAAAACATGTTTAGGATGCTTTTGTTTAGTTAGAAAGTATCTTAGGATTACTCAGCCAATAAAATGCACTAGTTTTGACGTTTAAGAAAAATGACCTTGGCTAATTTTTGATGATTAGTTGTGTACTTATTGATTGCAAAACATGATTTACATTGATCTTTTGTGTCATTTAGTGTATTAGAATGAGTATTTATAGTTGGCCATGTATGAACCGGACAGGTAGAATAAATGCAAACATGTACCATGAGTAGTGAGTCTATATCTGGTTTCAATTACTACGTAGAGGATGTAGAACTTGCCCGATTGGTCTTTACATAGGTTTTAGGATGGTTGGTTAGGAAAGGATCATATGTCATTTTTGTTTAGCCCATTTTAGCTTAAATTTTCCTACCAAAATGATATGATCCTTGATCCCTGATTTTAAGCCTCAAATGGACCATTTTTCTTTGATTAATCAATTAACCTTACCCAATTTTTTTATAATGAACCTGTATTGGCCTTGGTCCCTCCTTGGACAAACCTCAACCTAGTAAAAATTCTTAAGTTGAGGGTGGCTATAGTAGGGGTGCTTAGATTATGGGGAGGTGAAAAGAAGAAAACAAAAAGGTGTTAAAATGAGGTGTGGTGTGACAAGAAAAGAAAGAAAAGAGCTGAAAAGAGATAAAATAAAAAATAAAATACAAAAAGAAAAATTAATGAAAAATTTGTAAACATCACACCATGCATTGCATAAAAATGGAGAAAAGGGGGAGGAAGAGTTGAAAAAGCAAAAAAAAAAGGTGAAATAAGTGAAAAGTGGGCACATGTAGCACCAAGGAGGTTTAGTTACTAACAATCCCACCCAACTACCACACCAACTCAACCATACAAAATGACAAAGTCTATAATGTCCTATTAACGTAGTAGTGAAAATAAGGGCAAGCCTGTGGTATCCAATGTGCAGTACTTGGAACTTTGTGAGTGAGAGTCTTACTTGTTTAGTACCAAGTTTCATATTTTCATATATCTGTTATTTGGGGACTTCATTTTCTATGAGGGTACATGGTTTGAGTTTTATTTTGCCAGCGTACGTGAAAAACATTGGTAATGACTTGATTCTCTGCTAATAACTAGATGACATATCTTGATCCTTGTTAATTATGGTTTGTGGCCACTTGATGTGGATATGCTGATTGGGTTTACCTAGAGAAGGTTCAAAAGTTGTTTTTGTGTTCACGAGTGCAAGTTTTGATTGGTGTTAGTGTAGTATCCTAGGTTTATTTTCTAGTTAAGGTCGAATTTGGTTTTGTTTTCTTTGCCTGAGGACATGCAAACGTCTTAAGTTGAGGGTATTGATGTGCTTTGAGTTTACAGCACTTTCAATTCTTAAAAGCTGAGGAAAATAGCATGGACTTAGGCGTATGTTTATAAAGATATGAGGTGTTTTACTTTATTTTTAGGAAAATAGGTGTTGGAGCAAATGTGCAAAAGTTGCAGAAAAGTGTAGAAAAGTAGCAAAAGTACTGATCTTAATACGAGTCATACAATCATGGTACGAGCCGTACAGAGACTTGTGGAAGCTCGAGAAGACTAGAACAAGCTAAAGTCCAAATGCGACTCTTAGTGCGGAGCGTACCAAGGCTGTTACGAGCCTTAACTAGAGTCGGGGAATGCTTCAGTATTTGCACAATGGAAGTCTCCTGATGCAAAGGTGGTACCTACGAATCGTAGCATATACCTACAACCCATAACAGGAGCCGTGGGAAACTTTAGTGATTTATTCTCGACTTGGTAGAACTCATGATGCGACAACCGAGTAACGAGTTGTAGGAGGTGAGTACAGGGCATACCAAGACACTAGTATAAATCTTCAGAAGATGCCAAAGTTCTCAAAGACAAACCATTACTGGATCGTACAACTCAGCGGGATCATGTTACTAGTCGTACCAGATGCCAACACTTGTAATTCTATAGAAGCCACAATATGTATGAGACAAGGCACTTGTACAGTCTTATTACGGGTCATATGATGAGTCATAGGATATATCGGTACCAGATTTGGTTATTTCCCTGTTAACTTTGGAAAAGGATTTTATTATTTGTATAAATACATTTTATGTTTTTTTTAGGTTAGAGATGGTCAGAATTAGTTGGTTTCAATAATTATCAAGTTTGTAATTAGTTATTGACAATATTCTGGAGAGCAATTCTTGAGATCAAAACTTGGATTTCTCAATTGTTCTTGATTTTGTTCATCATATTCTCTTGCAATATTCAAAGTAGGTTTTCTTTCAATCATCATTGTAGGTATTTGATTATGTGTTTATCTATGAATACTAATCACAATATTACAATCATGAGAGGCTAAAACCTCCATAACTAGGGTTTTGGGAACTATGGTGGATTAACGAACTAGGGTTACAAAAAATTATTCGAAACCAATGTTAAATCCTTGTATTGTATTCTCTTCATCTTTAATGTTTCTTAATGAAGCACAACTTTAAGACTTTCCCGTATTCTTTACTTTCTTGAACCTAGAGGTAGAGATTAAAAGAGAATTACAATAAGGCCTTGACTTTTATGAAGCATTGTATAACTTGGTACGCAGTCACAGGATAGTTAACTTGGAAAAAATTGATAACGGTTAATTTGAAATTGATCAAGAGACCTAACCCGATGATTGAGTATAGTCATCCAATAGGGACGAATCAATCGTTTAGATGAACCCTAGTTATCGGTTCTGAGTAAGCATTGGGATTGATCCGACTATAAACCCAAACAGTTATGAACTCATGGGAACACTTACCTAGTTAACTGAAAATCTTGATTAACAACACATTTTACCGCTTGTTTTACAATTGTTTTTCTATAAACCCCCAATTTGGAGATAACACACTAAAAGCTTAAATACGGCATTAGTCTAGTTCTTACCATATTACTTGTGGGTTCAATCCCAACCTCTAGTTGGGTTTGACAGCATCACTTCATACTTTGTCAAAATTGTGAGTTTGAGCATTATCAATTCCTCATGCCATTTACAAGCAGTCTGGGTTATCCATGATGAAATACATCTCCATTCGGCTCCCGGATGGCCGACAAAACCTTTAAGACTCTAATAACGCTCAAAATCACATCCCTGTAAAAGTATAACAAGACGTTGTCAATAAAGAACCCAACTAATGTTGGGGTTGATCCCACATAGGGAATATGATCAGGATGTAGAATAACTTACTTGTATTTATGCTTTTAGTTTAGTTATTTCCTAATGGGGGGTTTAAAAAAATAATTAAGTAAGAAAGTGGTAGATTATTGTTTTGATCAAGTTTATACAATTAACTAGAAGAGTGTTCCCCATGGATATAACAACTTCAGGTTATTACACTAGTGATCTATCCTAATATTTAACCCTGCAGAACTAATAACTTAGGTTCATCAAGCGATTCATCCCTCTTTGATGACTATACTCCAAGTATTGAATGGAGTCTCTTGGTGATTCCACTTTAACCTTTATCGATTATTCCAAGTTAACTATCTTGCAGAGCAGGTCAAGTTATTCAATGAACTGAAGTTCAAGGTTTTTTGCTCTCCTCTTTTCCTAATATCTACCTCTCTAGGTTCAAGCAAGTAGAGATTATAGGCAAGTCCTAACACTAACGCCCACCATTAAGAAACATTTATGATGAAGGTGAAAAATAAAAGCATGTGTATTGGTTTAGAATTACCTTATGTTAACCCTAGATAGTTATTTCATAATAGTTCCACAACTAGTTGTGGAGGCTGTATTCATGATTGCAAGAAGGATTAGATTTCATGGAAGAAAACATCATTAACAACTTAAAATGATGATTGAAAAAAATCCAATTAATTATTGCATAATCAAGTATGATCAATTCAAGAACAATGAAGAAAATCTCAAAGTAATTTGTAGTTGATCTCAAGTAGTGCTTAAGAAAGTAAAAATCACGATTACAAAGTAATGTATGTCAACAGTCCTTCTCAAAGAAAATAACTTAAAGAATATTTATACAAATAATTGGAAATCTTTTCTAAATTAATAGGGAACTGCTGTTGACACTTATCCTACGAGTTGCAGCATAAAGCTACAAGTTGTGGCTTCCATCCATAAGTATACACTTTGCAATCTTGACCGGTTAAAGTCTTGGGAGTTGGTGCGGCTCGTACAATGATGCTACGAGTCGTATGTGCCTGCTCAGTGGTCTGATCTTGTGAAGTTTGACATCCTCTGAAGTTTTCCATGAGTCCTTGGTACGATTCGTACCTGTTGAAAGCTCATGGTCTTTACCAGTACCCTAGGATATGCCAACTTGACATGTTCTACGGAATTCACCATGGCTCCTTGATACGAGTCATATGATGTCATCATGACTCTTGTCTTCTAGTCATACTAGGAACTCAGGCAGAATTTGGCTTACAAACTTTCCATGACTCCTTGGTATGGCTCGTACCAATATTATGCGACTCATACCAAGAGTCATAATTGGCTAACGAATTATACAACTCCTCTGCATTTTATCACGATTTACCAGGTACAACTCATACCACCGATTATGTCTCATATGAGATTTGCACTTGGCCTATTTTCTATAATTTTTCCCTCTCCTTTTCCAAAATTCCAACTCAAAACTAATTTCCCTAAAACAAGGTAAAAGCACCTCATATCTGTATGAACATACCCACAAGACCAAATCTTTTCTAAATTTTAACGTCGAAGGTGTTGTAAATACAACACGTCAACACCCTCCAACTTAAAACTTTTGCAGGCCCTTAGGCAAACATAACACTACTAAACACGGCGACTTAACTAGAAAGTAAAGCAGAAGACTTATCAGCCAAGAATACAAAGTTTGCACACATGAGCACTATCAAGTAGTGACCCCTTTTTGCATTCAAAACCAACATAGCTATGCATACATGCAACTACAATTCATGAAATAAAACTGATCTAGAGATGGCATTCAATCATTAGCGAACAATAGAGCTAGCACTAATGCATTTTACACAAAATGTTGACGAATGCAATGCAACCATGTACCCTCACACCAAATGAAGTCCCAAACACTCAAAGATATATATATATATATATATATATATATATATATATTTGGGACTATAAATCAAAACTCACTCTCAAAAAGAAGTTTCAAACATTGCACAAGTGATACCATAGGTTTGCCTTTATTTTCTCTACGTTGGCTTTTTGGATAGTTAGCTAGGATCACCATAAGACTTGTATTAGCTTGTAATGTAGGCTTCGGGTTAGGTATGGTAGATATGAAATAGTGACTAACCCTCCATTGCACTACACAACTTTTCCTTCCTTTCACCTTTCCCCTTTTTTTCTTCGTATTTTTCTCCATTTTCTCTATTTCATTCTTGTTTCAACTAGTGGGTATGGTTTCTTTTTCGGTTTCTCTTGTTTCTCTTTTTTCCAAGTATTTTTTTCTTTTTCTTTTCTTTTCTTTCACAACACATCCACTTTTCATTGATTAACTTTGCCATCCTTTTATTTCCCCCACACAGCTTACATACCCCTACAATAGCCACCCTCAACATAGGAATTTTGCCTGAGTTGAGGTTCACAATGTCCAAGAAAGGACCCGGGGGCCAAAACAGGTTCATTATAAATAAGTGGGAAGGTGAATGGGCTAACTAAAGAAAGATGGTCAATTAAGGCTCAAACATTTGGATCAAGGGATACTCATTCATTTGGTAAGGCAATTTAGGCTAAAAGTGGCTAATTCGAAGAGACTCTTATGATGCTTTCCTAACTAACTATCCTATAACCTAAGTAAAGAGTAACCGAGGAAAGTTCTAGATCACCTACACAATATCCAAACTAGGTAAGAACTCACTCACACATGGTGCAGGTTTGCATCACACACCTATCGTTCATGCATAGCTAAGCTAAAGTTAATCATGCTAATTATTTTAAATTCCATAAAAAGTTCCACAATAGTCATGCTTTGCAGTCACATACACAGCTAACTATACAACAAAAGTTTTAAAAGGTCATTTTCTTTTCAAAATTTTAAAACATCAAACCCATGTGCATTTATTAGGCCCATTAAGTACTCCTAAGATAATTCTAGTTAAACAAAAATAACAAACTTAAAAATGCCGATTCAACTAGATATCATGTCCGAGGGAAAGAAACATGGCAACAAAAACTCATGAACGAATCGAAAACCAAAAACAGATACACCCCCTTTTGGAAAACATGCTTTTTCCCCAAAGTAGGAAATAAAAACCAAGGGATAAACATACTTGTGGCGCTCTAAGCGCTCCTGTCATCTTATGGAGGTGGGTGTGAAGTCCTCCCCTCAGCTAGTAATCGTGGCACTAGTAGTGGCCGGCACCTCAATGATGTTATGTGGGGGCGTGGTCACCCTCTCAACATTCTTGGCCACCTCAACAACCCCTTTATCCATCTAGAATTTGGATGTGGCTCACCCAAAGAGTCCTCGCCACCCGCAAGCTTGCCAGGCATAGTGGTGAGCTCCCCCAGCTCCTCTAGCTCTCTCCTATAACTCAGACATGTGCTCATTATGAGTCTGCAGGCTGGCTGCTACCGCCCGCTTGCACTCCTTTCTCTTTCACTTCTTGGAGGTCTCTAAATTGCTACCTCCACTACTCTTTTCTTTCTCTTCTTCACTAGCAGACTTAGGAGCCTAGAATGCCCCTAGATAAAGCTCCTCCTATGTCTCATCCTCAAACAATAAGATAGTGGGGGCTAATAATATTGTCGACTGTCTAGACAACAACTCAGCTACCTAACTCCGCAACGACCCAATCTCCTCTAAGAAACTCCCTACGATAAATTGCTCAAATAGCTGCTCAATGAGCCGTAACTCAAAGGCGATCTAATCTGTTGTGCGGCCACTCACAACCTCCTCAAACTCAGCCCTGACCCAAGGCTTGACTTGCTCTATTATCACATTGACCTTTTTCTAGGTCAAGGTCGACCCCTTTTACCGGCTTTTTGTAGGAACTCATGGGCTAGAAGTGTGCATCCGGATGGAACCTTACCCAATGTGGCTAGTGGTGGTGTGGAGGAAAAAAGAGCATCATAAGTTTGACTCTCTCCCCCATTGTTTTATAATATGAATTTCCTCCATTTCTTCTCTCTCTCATATTTCTATATCTTCCTTGGCTTTCATTATCTTATACCCCTCTCCTCACTCTTTCCATCAAGTCTTGCAGGGTATCGCGTAGTGGCCGACTTCCTTTCAGTGGCTCACTTTTCTCAACAAGGTGGGGCATCTACTTGCTGCGCGCCCCTGGCTGAGCGTGGTGGTAGGAACTGCAGTAATCTAGCCCGACTCACACCGAGTTCATCTCATCTCGGATCGGCCAAATGTTTGGCGTTCGGTTGCCTCCAACCACTGGCATCAACCTAAGCTATCATCCACACACCAGACTTTTTGTAGATTATACATATGAAACTTGGGAATGGAATTGTCATGCTCAAGGCTAGAGCTCGATCTTGAATCTCCTCTATGATCACCCTTGGGATGTTAATGGAATATCTTGACATGATGCATGCCACTAACGTTGTTCTATCGGTGCTCGGGGTATTATCATTCGGGGCATCATTTGTTAGTTAAACTCTACTGTAGCGGCTAGGGCCCAATAACCGACCCATATAACATTCGGGCAGTGGCCTGCTTAGAGACATCAACTTTGCACCCTCAGACCCTCACACTATCCAGTTTGGGCCCTCCTTCACTTTACGCCTTACTAGAGTCTTTTGCTCTAAAGTGGCCAAGTAGTTGGCATAGAACTCCCTAACCATGTTAGTCTCTGTGTTTGTCGAGAGGTTCTTGCCATCCACTCAAACCCGTAGAACTCAAACAACCACTTTATCTCCTCGATCTCATTCAAGGCACTGGTCAAGATCCACAACCCCTCTAAATGCTTCCTTGGGGTTCTTTGGAGTTTAGAGTGAGGCCCTACTCATAAATCTCCCGAGCACCGAGCACACTCCACCTGATAGTGTGGCTCTCTGGAGGTGGGGTCTGATCATCATTATCTTCTTGTTCCTTCTCCTCCAGATTCAGCCTCATCGGACCCATCTTTCTCATTTGAGCCACTTCCAGACTCATGAGGCTGCTCCCTTAACTCCCTCCTCGAGGCTGGCCAGAGCTTGTTGGTGTGGCTTAAGTAGCTACGGCCTGAGCCTTCTATGTCTAGTGGTTTATGGCTCATCAGTGTCCTTGTATCTACTTCATATTCCTCCACCGAACCATTAGGAGTGTCTTTCTCCTGTTTGGATGTGGAGCTCATCCCTCGGGGCCCTCTATGTTGCAATCTCCTCTCTTGCGCTCTTGTCTGTGCATTCTTTGCTTCTCTCTTCTTAATTGTCATGGTACCTATGGAAAAAACAATTAGTACATGTGATTTCAGAGAAATAAAACAAAGTGATGCCGATATCGTAATGCAGTAAACCTAAGATTAGACCGGGGAGTTGAAACGGAGAAAATAAGATTTTTGCACCAGGTCACATAGCAGTCGTTCTATGATCCATCAGCAAGGCCACGAGTCGTTAAGTGACTCATGGTGAAGAGTTTGACTTAATTTGGAAATTTAAGTTTTTGGGTAACCACGGACATGACCCGCAGTCGTGGTCACCACCACGGACGTTGGAGTCGGAGTCGTGGTCAAAGGATGAGATGAAGGAAGGAGAAAATGGGCAGTGTTGGCGTGGGTCATCACCCGACTCATTGTGTACACCACGAGTCGTGGTGTCCCATGGTGTCCCGAGTTGATATTTCCCGGTCACGGTGGCAGGTGTAGGCCACGACTCGTGGCCGGGGACGGTGACTCATCCACGTTCCCTCATTGGGACTGGTAATATGTTTCCCTGCTAGTTTATTAAGTAGTTTTCCGTAATTTCTATGTTCCTAAGGCCTAATCTATGTTGTTTTAAGCTCTGAATAGTGAGTTTTAAGAAGGTAAGTTCATTTTCTAATCCATTCTTACTTCATGCATGCAAGCTTAGAGGTTTTAGAGGGTGATCAAGTCTAGTCCTTTCAAGTTCTTCCTCAATTATTCCTTGGGAAATCAGAGAAGTTGTAGAATCAAATTCTCTTAGGTATGTAGGGTTATGAATGGGTGAAATTGTTCACACCCATGCTCAATCCCTCTCCAATTCATGAAAATCTACATGTTGATTCTATGGGGTTTTAACCCAATGCATGAATTTCCTAAGTTTCTACCATGGGTATGATCGAAGTGTGTTTCTGTTAAATTATGATTCAGGGAAAGTTTTACAATGTTTTCAATAATAAATCATGTTTCAAGTTTTATGAATTATGATGCCCATCCATGAAAGTTTTGAAAGTTGAGATCTATGATGTATGTTCAAGTATGTTGAGATATTTATGAGAAAACATGTTTTCCAAGTTACCCATGTCTATGATCATGTTTTCAAGTGGATAAGTATTTTCATGCATATTTAAGTATTGGGAAAGCCTATATGTTCAAGTATGATTTATGATTTCATGAATTTGCTTACCCACGTGGTTTTGGAGTCAAGACTCACAATTATGTTCAGCTTGTGGTATCATTTGAGCCAAGGCTCCTTATGTATGATTTTAGATTTTATATGTATATGATTATTCAGTTTCGTCACAGGCGATGGTCGGCTTCATTAAAAAATGATGGAGAGCATATGCATGTTTTTGGGAGTAGTGTCTAGCACCGATTAGGCTAAGGGTTAGTCAACCCTATGCCTCAGAACTATGCGCCAATGTAGGTATGATCAGATTATTTGAGACCTCCTTTTGAATTTTCCCCTTTCCTAAGGGCCTTCTGCTGATATCGATATCATGGTAGCGTCTTTATCCACAGCAAGGCTTTGACGGCTCTACCCCTTAGTGTAATAGTCAGGACCACATAAGCTCAATCATGGTATGTCGGTTAATTCATGGTAATGTCGGTTATATGACGAGTCTCCCATTGTTCCTCATGATTTCAGTTATGCATGTACATCAGTCATGATATTATGTTTTCAGCAGGTTTGACCTAATGTTCAATTTTACTTATGATTATCAGATTTCAACTTTGAGTCGTTCGATTCAGTGATGATGTTCAATTATGTTTAGATCATGATTTCAGAAAATAGCATGCAAGCCCTACTCTAAGATTCTTATCTTGATTATGTTTTATATTATGCATGTTAAATTATTTTACTTACTTAAGCGGTTTTACTTACCTGGCATACTCGGTACATTCCACATACTGATCGCATACTCAATGTTGTATCATTTTATGATACATGCTCCGATATTCAGACTCTGCCTCGTTGCTAGCCAGCTTTCTAGAATGGTATACCTAGTCTCAGTTGGTGAGTCCTCATCTCCTAAGGACCATTCCTTATCATTTATCTTTATATTTTCAGTTTTAGACTAAGTGAGTTAGTTGGGGTCCTATCCCATCAACTCATCATAAATAGATGCTTTTTAGACATAGATTGTATTCAACTTCAAACTCGTGTTGTATGTTCATATTTCATGTTATTTTTATACTTTCACTATGTTTATTATGTTGATCTTCCACTTTTATTGATTGAGTTAGATGTATGCCATGGGTCGACTTGGAGTCTCTCGAGCTCCTTGTCCCGTGCCTCGATTCGGACCCATGTTCGGGTTATGACAAACTTGGTATCAGAGCCAGGTTTTGAAGTGTCCTAGGGTGTCTTAAAGCCACGTTAAGTAAAGTCTTTTTCATGGATGTGAAGCGCGCCACATTTACGATGAAGAGGCTACGAGATGTTTAGGAAATGTTCCCTTCTTTCATGATCTATATAGTGCGGTGAAATGTCTCTCTATCCTTTTAACTCATGCTATACGCATTTGCAGAATCATGCCTCTCCGTAGAGTTAACGGCGGAAGAAATGGAAACGGAAACGGCCATGAGGATGGCAATAGGGACGGGAACGAATAGGCCCCACCAGCCCATGAGAACCATGCACCGGAGTCGGTTGCGCACGCTGAATTTAGGGCAACCATTTAGATGCTAGTACAACCCTTGACCGCCTAGGCCAATCAACAGGCGGTAGCGCATGTCCCTCAGAATGGGAATGTGGCGGCAGCACGAGTCAAAGATTTTCTAAGGATGAACCCTCCAGAGTTTCTTTGGTCAAAGGTGGATGAGGATCCACATGAGTTCATCAACGAGATTCTAAAGATCACCTAGGTCATCGGGGTGACTGGAGAGGAGTTTGCCGATTTAGCCTCATATCAGTTGAAGTGGGTTGCACACATTTGGTTTAAACAGTGGAAGGATAGTAGGGTAGTGGGAGTAGGCCCTATTGGTTGGGATGAGTTTCATGTCGCCTTTCTCGGGCGGTTCTTCCCTCATGAGATGAGGGAGATTAAAGCAGTTGAATTTGTGAATCTGAGACAAGGGAAGGTGATAGTGCAAGAGTATGCCTTAGAGTTCACTCATTTTTCCAAGTACACACCAGAGTTAGTGGTTGATCAGAGAGCTCGAGTGAGAAAGTTTGTTCATGGGGTGGCAGACTACCTAGACAAGGATTGCTGGACTGCGATGCTTCATCAGGATGTGGATTTTCCTTAGATAGTCTTGTACGCCCAACGGATGGAGGAGGTGCATGTGTGAGAGAGAGAGGCCAAGAGGGCTAGGACAGACAGTTATGGGTTCTCTCAACAGAGAACAGGTGGTGGACACCATCAGCAGTCCCACCAAAGGTCATCAACTCTAGCATCTTCATCTATGAGTGTGCCATCCAGACCTAGGAACGAGCTGAGGGGATGAGCATTAGGCTCTAGGGGTCAGAGCAGCAGACCCGCAGATTACAGTATCCATATTTGTGACAGGTGTGGCCGGAGACACATGGGTCAATGTTTGGTTGGTACAGGTGCTTGCTTTGGGTGTGGGAAGCCCAGACATATGCTTAGAGATTGCCCAACAACTAGATAGGGCAATGATAAGAGCCGAGGCCCAGCTCCCAGTTCAGCAGCTGATGTCACCCAAATTACACCTTGCTAATGAGATATAAAGTGGTCGATGTAAAATATAGAACCCAACGAAGGTTGAGGTCGATCCCACAGGGAATAAGGAAAGAACTTGAGTTAATGTGAATAGTTGTTACTATTGAATTACTTATTTCCTAAGGGGGAAAGAAATAAAATAATGAAAAAAGAAAAAACTACTCGATGTTTTGATCAATGTCGGTTTGTACTCAATTAACGAGTTGACTAGGATTTTGTTTCTCAAGATTTCATAACCATAAGGCTTTTACACTAGTGATCTATTCCGGCGTTTAACATGCAATATTGGTAAGTTAGGTTCACCTAAATGGTTGGTCCCCTATCTAGATTATTTTCACCATACAACTTGGTCCATCTACGGGTGTATTCTTAATTAACCCTTATCCTTAATATTGGATTAGCTATCCTCAAACAAGTTCAATCTATTATATGAGGGTTGATAGCCTCAAATCTCTGTTGTACATCCCTTTTTCCTATTCACTACCCCCTTGGTCCGGTAAGTAAGAATAAGGCAAGTCCTAACATTTGCAACCGTCAAGAATCAATTAAAGCTAAGGGAAAAACAATACATGCATTAAACCCCGTTCAAGAATCACTAAGTGTTTAACCTATGTATGTTAATTTATCATGGTTCCCACAACCCTTGTTATGATTTTAGCTACTCATGCTTGTAATATCACAAACACAAAATATAAAATAAATTATAATTGCAACTTACAGAAATTTGCAAAAGAAAACTAAGTTGGTTGAATAAATTCCAAGACGGAAGAACAAAAATCCAAGGTTGTATTAATCCACCAAATTCAAGAACAAAATTGTAATATCGTTGCTTGAATCTTAATTGCAGTGAATAACTCCCAAAAATCAATGTTCCAAACTGTAAAATTGCATAACATTAAAATAAAACTAAACCGGGTATTTATAAACATGAAACAAATCCTTTCCTAAATCAACTAGGATTCTGGTGTCGGCTAGTACCACGGTCTGTTGGTAGTTTCAATGGACCGTTAGAGTGGCCCATTGTTCCAGTCGTTGCTTCCCTCAGGCTTTTCTCCTTTCATCATACGAGCACAATCAATGGCTCGTTGTAAGACCCTATGAGCCATTGGACCTGTTCGTTATTTTCTGGCCTCTTTATCATGCTTTTTGAACCCATAAGTACGAGCACACAGAACGACCCGTCCTTAATAAGTACGGCCCATCCTGTTCATCCGTTGTATGTAGCCCTTTGTTGGACACTTTATTTGATTCTTTCCACGGTCGCACAGGACGGTTCATTGTAAGTTCGTACGACCCGTGAGTTGCAGTTGTTGATTAACACTCTGCTTATTAACTAAATCACATGCAACGGCTCAATAGAACGACCCGTGGTAAGGACCAACGGTCCGTACTGAGGCTTGTCTGAGACATTTTTTCCTATTTTCAGCTCTTTTTTCTCAACTTTTATTCCTACGGCCCGTTTTACCTGCAAAACTACCAAAATGTGTCATATCCACATAAATGTACCTAAAGTCATGCACATTCACAAAGTTTTAAGTGTCGCTAGTGCCGTAAATTAACGGCACATCAACACCCTCAACTTAGCATGTTTGCATGTCCTCAGGCAAACAAAATACAATCAACTCATGGCAATGCTTAACCAGAGGAAACTTAGGAGATGCATAGCAGTCCAAACTCATAAAACAAATAAAATGTTCACTCAATCAACCTCCATACTATCGGGTTAAAATAGAACTCAGTGCAACAACTCAGCACTTCTCAACATGACACAATAGGATTAAAGGATGGCATCATAGTATCACTACACAACCAAGCACACACAACTGGCATTACACCCAGACAGCTAGAAATCAACCCATGTAATCATGCGCTCTCACCAGTAAGAAGTCCCACATGCACATATGTACACATAATCATGCTAATGTCTATCTTGGGACTGGGAAAGAACTCATTCACGCTCACAAATAAATTCAAATTGTGCGAATACAATACCTTAAGCTTGCCTTTACTTTCAATAATTCAATTTTCATATGGTTGAACTAGGATCACTTAGGGATTTTTAGGCTTGTAATGTAGGCTCGGGTTCAGGTATGGTACATATGGAATTAGTATCTTAACCCTCCTTGGTACTACACACACCTTGACTTCACTTTCAACCTTTTTCATTTTTTCTCCTTTTTTTCTTTACTTTCTTTGTCTTTTCTTTTCATTTGTGACTAAAGGTGCGGTTCTTCTTCTTTCAAACATTCATCGATTTCACATTCATTTTCTTTTCTTTTCTTTTTTTCATTCTGCATTATTGTCTCTTTCTTTTCCTTTCACTATGCATACCGCACCCCCTCTTTCCTTTTTATTACCTAATTTTCATTCCACCCTACTCTTCTTAATCACCCCTATAGTAGCCACCCTCAACTTAGGTAATTTTCCTGAGTTGAGGTTCACAATGTCCAAGGAGGGACCTGGGCCAAAACAAGTTCATTTTTAATCAAAGCAGGTAGGTGAGTTTGTGTAAACAAAAAGAAAGGTCAATTTAATCTCAAACATTTGGATCAAGGGATATTATTCTCTTTTGGTAGGTCTTTTAAGGCTAAAGTGGACTCATGAATCAAAAATGGCCTATGATCCTTTCCTAGTTTCCCATCCTCTATATCAGTACGACTAACCAGGCAAGTTCTAGATTGACATATACAGCAGAATTACAACTATTTAACCTTACTCACACAAGCACTTGATTACACAACTAAGTTCTAACTTCAAGGTTTATTCACAGTGTTGACATTAATTATCCTAGCGATACCTATGATGCCATACAAAGATCCATACTAGTCATACCTCATAGCACAAGTATATTCACAAAAAACATTTAGAAGGGGTGTCATTTTCACATAATTTGTTTGACTGCTCATACACCTCCTATTTTCTTCCAGTTAACCTACAAAACAAAATTAAACAAAAAATACGACCTAAACATGCCGGTTCTACTAGATAAAAAACACCCTAGGGAAAAGATATCAGGCAAGAAAAACCCTTGAGTTATGTTCACAAAAATCAAAATCAAGTACTACCCCACCACCATAAAAAAATCATGTGATGTACTCGGTGCATTCAAAAAGTAAAACATGAGAGTAGTGACGTACCTGGGCATCCTAGATGCCAGTGTTCTGGTCACCGGGGGCTGCAGATGCAACCCCAGATCCTCAGCAGCTGGAGTTTTAGTCATGACTCAAGTTTGTGTAGCAGTAGCATCAATTGTGGCCTATGCATTCTCTGAAGTTGTTCGGACAGGAGAATTAACTGTGTGCCCACTCTCCTCGAGCACATCCCGCACACTAGAACTGTCGACACCTTTAACTCGCTCAATTATCTCTCACTCATACACATCGGCAGTCTGTCGACTCTCTTTGAGGGAAGCTTTCAATGTCCTCCTCTCCTTCTTCCGTTTTCTTCTTTCCTCATCCTCCGCACCCTCACTGGCCCACTTCTTTATGCCTTTTTCATGCGGAGCCGGCTCCAAGTCAAAGAACTGAGGAATCTCCACATCTAAATCCTCATCTATTACTGATAAAGCCTGCGGTGGTAAAAGTGGAGTAGGTCTGGATGACAACTCTAGCACTGAGGCTCTCAACGCTGCTAGCTCTCTCTCCATAGTGTCCCAATCCCGAGTCTAAGCATTAGACAGGAATTGGTCGAGGAGTACCTCAAAACCATCCAGCTGCATATGTAACCCACGTGTTGCATCTTCTATTTTATTCTTTACCGATGGCTTAACTTATTCAAGAAGCATGTAAATCTTGCGCTCTACAATTGTCAGTCTCTTGGAACTTTTTTTCATGTCACTCTCTGGGACCAACAAGTAACTAGTGGGAATGGACCGGGCTGAGCTTCCTGATGGAAAAGATGTGGTTTCTGCGGCATCATCTGCTCGAGCGGAAGGGAGCTCCATGGTCTTATCATCCTGGCCAGAAGTGTCACCGTACTCACCTCCTTTCGGTGTAATCTCACTCAATCTGGGCCCTCCAAATGGAACTTGGACTCTGGCTACCGGATTCAAGTCATCCTTAATCAATGCTATGTTTGTTGTCCTGATGTTTGTAATCATATGATCAATATCTTGGAAGATAGGCACTTCATACTCCATGCATAGCTGATAGATAAGCTCGGGAATGGAAGTGTCATGTTTTCTTTGACCACCCGCTCTCGAATTTTTGTGGCAATAATCCGAGGAATGTTCAATAGGTACTTAGACATAATGCATGCCACCAATGCTTCCCTGTCTGCACTCAACACATTATCATTAATTGTAGGTGTGAGGCGATGTCGAACGATGGACAACCATGACTTGGCCAAGAAATTCAGGGACGCCTTGTAAATTGGTTTTCTCCCTGTGACCCATTCTGCTCCCTCCTTCTCTTCAGCAATAATGTTGGCCATCCATTGAAAGTGCAACATCTTGTCCTTAGTTCTCAACTTTCTAATTCCCTTCATTGCTTCCATACGGTAATCATATTCAATAGTTTTGGTCGGCACTGTAAATTCACCACCCATCAATACTCCGGTGATGGTCCTCTCTGATATATCAACTGGGATCGTTGTTACCCTGACAGAGTCTAGCACTGGCTCTTTCTTATTTTCCGTCTTTGAGGGAAGCCTTTTTCTCCAAAGTGCAGTATTAATTTGCGTAGAACTCACGCACCAAATCCATACTGTACTTTCCCGGAGTCTTTGCCATCCAATACATGTTGTAACCCTCAAAGATCCTTTTAAGCTCTGGAACTTCATTTAAGGCATTGATCTGAATTTTTGGTTCCTCCTTAATACTGCAGCTGGGATTCTATTTTTCATTGAGATATAGCCCTGCATAATACACTTCTATATAGCCCTATAAAAACCATATCTTGGACCTTGCTGCGGGTGTGATGCCAGAGTCCTCTTCCTACTTATTAGACTCTTCAGCAACACTATCCTTATCACCAGACTCCTCTGCATTAGTATCATCTTCCCCTGACTTTTCAGCATCATTATTGCATTTCCCTAAAGTATCCGCAGGAGGGTTTTCACCATCAGAATCGGCCTCGGCACTTCCCTCATCAGACTAGGGAGGTGAGGTGGTAGCGGCGGCAGCTTCTTAAGCTTTGGACTTTTCACTAGTGGTCCTCACTGGAGATTCGTTAGAGCTGGTAATGTTGTAGTGCACCTCCAAACCACTAGAACTATCCAATTCTAACATATCACGGAGCTTCCGCCTTTTTGAAATTTCCTTTTGCGCAGCGGCTTCCTGTTGCCTCTTACTTACTGGTGACGTCATTGTACCTGTGAAACATAGTTGTTACATTCACAAATAAACCAGGTTATCACACTATTTACTCACAACAGATTACCATCAGTACGGGTTGTTGTAGTTAACAACGGGCCATTACTGCGGTCGTTGAATGAACTTCTGAAAGGGGATCTTCTGTAACTTTCCACAAGCCAATACAACAGTCCATTATGAGATACAACGGCCCATCTGATTGGTCCATGGGATGGGTTCATGGTTTATAACTAGGTCTGTACAACGACTCGATCAACGAGCCGTTGCTAAATACAACGGGTCGTTGATTTGGGTCGTGCAACCTAACTTCACCCTTTCAAGCCTCAAACAACCCGAAGTTTTCAATTTAGACATTGAATCAAACATGTGAGGATTGACTAATCCTCCACCCCCATCAAAATTTCTCAACTTCCCTTTTCAATTAGGTTTCATTGTAGACGGATGCAATTTATCTTTAAAATTTCACCGAACTACCCAATGCGTTAATTTTCAGTAGTAAAAAATATGAATTCCCAATGCTTAAATGCCCAGTGGTCAATTTGACACAATACAACCATAATCCGGATGGTTCCCATAATGCCATTAAGCTATCTTTTTACATCAAATAGATACTCTCTTTGGCAAGAAAACTACACAAACTTTTTGAATCAATAGTTGGAGAAATATGGTGCAATGTTTGTATCCTTGTTCAAGCCGAGAAAGAGTGAGGATTTGGGTGGTTTCTTTGATTTTGAATGAGAAATGTGCAAAGAACAATCGGGTGTTAGGGTTTAAATAAGTTGGATCTGGGCGAGTCGGGTCGGGATTGGTAATTTTTTAATTTTGACTACGACTCATTCAACGGGTCATATGAACTTACAACGACCCATACCTATATGTCGTGGTTTCAGTTTTGGGAAACTTACCTGTGGAACCTACGAGCACATAATACGAGCGTTTATCAAAACAACGACCAGTGCTATCCATTCGTAGGTTCATTCAATGATTGTCAGGCCTGCAGGTTTTGTTAGAATAGAAATATACCACGACCCGTTTGAGCCGAAGATGGCCCATTCTGAGTGCTCGTTGGTTAGACTTAGAAACAGGGCACTCTAGATATGTAACAACGGCCACGAACCACCGACTGTTCATTCTTGAAACGGTCCGTTCTGGGGGTCGTGGTTTCAGCTTTTAGCTGAATCATTCCAGTTTTCTTTTGCTTTAGACCTACATATTTCAACAATTGTGAAGACTATATTTACATTAAAAATTTACAAATTGGGTTGCCTCCCAAGCAGTGCCTGATTTAACGTCGCGGCACCACGCGAGTCCTTGAGTTACTCAGATTTCACCCAAAGCCCAGAGATCTACCAGCTTCAGTTCTTCACTTCTCCCAAGATATGCTTTTACCCGTTGACTGTTAACTTTAAAACGCTTTCCTTCATGATTTTCCCATTCAATTTCCCTATGGGGGAATGCTTGAACAACTCGAAAAGGTCCCAACCATTTGGACTTCAACTTTCCAGGAAACAAGCGAAGTCTAGAATTGAATAGGAGAACTAAATCACCCGGATTGAATTCTCTCCTCTCAATCTTCCGATCATGCTGAATTTTCATCCTTAATTTTAAATTTCAGAACTCTCATAGGCTTTATACATAAATTCATCAAGCTCAATTAACCAATCAAGCCTCAAGTTCGCAGCTTCATTCCAATTCAAATTCAGCTTCTTGAGCGCCCACATTGCTTTGTGCTCAAGTTCCACCGGAAGATGGCATGCTTTACCATAAACAATCTGATAGGAGACATACCTATAGGAGTCTTGAATGCGGTCCGATAAGCCCATAAAGAATCATCGATCTTTCTTGCCCAATCTATCCGATTTGCATTCATAGTCTTTGCCAAGATAGTCTTTATTTATCGGTTTGTGACTTTAACCTGCCCACTAGACTGCGGATGATAGGGTGTTGCCACCCTATGTTTTACCTCATGTTTCTCCAATAAACAACCAGTTACAGAAGTGCGAACCTCCATCACTAATGATGGCTCTGGGAGTCCTGAATCTAGCAAATATATTCTACTTCAAGAATGTTGTGACACTCTTCCCTTCATAGTTTGGAAGTGCAACTGCTTCCACCCATTTTGAAACATAGTCAACAGTAACAAGTATGTACTTCATCCCGCTTGAGCTCACAAATGGGCCCATGAAATCAATGCCCCATACATTAAATAGCTCAATGACCAGGATGAGAGTAAGAGGAAGCTCATGCCTCCGTGATATGCCTCCTTGCCTTTGACATGGATCACATTCCTTTGCGAAATCATGCGCATCCTAGTGAATGGTTGGCCAACAGTACCTATATTGCATAATTGTGTGGGCTGTGTGAATCCTATTGTGTGGGTCTCCAACAAGGGATGAGTGGCAGGACTCCAATATACTCAGCATCTCATCTCAGACACGCATCTCCAAATAACCCCATCAGCACATATGCAAAATAAGTAGGGCTCATCCCAGAAATTTTTTGCACCATTAGACATAAACTTCTTCCTCTGGTGAAAAGATAAGTGCTCCGGTACAACATCACTCACCAGATAATTAGCAAAGTCTGCAAACCACGGGATGAGATCTTGTGAGTCTGCTAGAATTTACTCGTCTGGGAAAGCATCATCTATGTCATGCACATCTCTAAGTGCTACATCAGGTTCCAATCTTTATAAGTGATCCGCCACCTAATTTTCAGTCCCTTTCCAATCTTTTAACTCGAACTCGAACTCGAACTCTTGTAGAAGCAGAACCAATCAAATCAATTGTCACTTGGCATCCTTCTTTGCCATCAGATATCTCAAAGTTGTATGGTCTGCGTGGACTATCACCTTAGTTCCAAGCAAGTATGCCCGAAACTTCTCAAATGCACAAACTACAGCCAACAACTCCGATTCTATCACAGTATAATTTTTCTGAGCTGCATTTAGAGCCTTGCTAGCATAATAAATGGGATGAAAAATCTTTTCACGCCTTTGACCCAACACAGATCCTAGGGCCACACCGCTAGCATCACACATAACCTCAAAAGGCAAAGAACAGTCAGGTGCCACTATAATGGGGGAAGTGGTCAATCTCTCTTTAATACATTCAAACGCCTTCAGACATGCCTCGTCAAACAAACTTCACAATGGATGTGAAATTTTGGAGAAGTCCTTGATGAATCTTCTATAAAAACCTGCATGACCCAAAAAGCTTCGAACACCTTTCATAGAAATTAGAGGTGGAAGACTAGAAATTACCTCAATCTTGGCCCAGTCCACCTCAATACCCTTACCAGAAATCTTGTGTCCTGGCACTATACCTTCCTTGACCATGAAATGACACTTTTCCCAATTAAGCACCAAGTTTGTCTCTAAACATCTCTGAAGCACCTTTCCCAAATGAGACAAATACTCCTCGAATGAATCACCCACCGCCTAAAAATCTTCCATAAAGACTTCAATGATGTCTTCCACCATGTCAGAAAATATGGACATCATGCAACGCTGAAAAGTGGAGGGTGCATTACATAACCCGAACAACATCCTCTTAAAAGAAAATGTACCATATGGAAAAGTGAACGTGGTCTTCTCTTGGTCTTCAGGGGCTATAAAAATCTTATTGTTCCCGGAATAACCATCAAGGAAACAATACCATCCTCTGCCTACAAGTCTGTCTAACATATGGTCCATGAATGGCATTGGAAAGTGATCTTTTTGCGTCCAACGATTCATCTTTTTGTAATCCATGCATACTCTCCAACCGGTGACTGGTCTTAGAGGAATGAGCTCATTGTTAGCATTTGGGACCACCGTGATTCCTACCTTTTTCGGTACNGTGATTCCTACCTTTTTCGGTACACACTGGACTGGGCTCACCCATTTGCTATCTGCAATGGGATAAACCACACCTGCATCCAACCACTTTATGATTTCCTTCTTAACCACCTATTGCATAGGTGGATTCAACCTACGTTGATTTTCAATACTCGAAATACAATCAGGCTCTAGTTGGATCTTGTGAGTGAAAATACCGACCAAATTCCAATAATATCTGCAATGGTCCACCCAATGGCTTTTTTGTATCTCTTCAAGATGGAGACCAAATCCTCCACTTGCCATTCCTCCAAATCAGCTGCAACAATGACTGGTAAGGTGTTACCGGATCCCAAAAATACATAATGTAAATAAGATGGGAGTGCTTTGAGCTCCAATACCGGAGACTCCTCAATAGATGGCTTGGCCGGTGGGGACACCCGATTCTTCAAGTCAAGATCGATTTTATTTGGAGAATAAGTGTATGACCCTATGCCAACAAGTGCATTTACGATCTTCTCACCCCCATGAATCTCCTCAGCACCAATATCCATCAAAACTGCTTCTATGACATCAAGAATCAATAACTCCTCCATAGGCAGAATTGGGAACTCAAGTTCGCAACATCAATTACTGAGACCACCCTCATATCATTTGGATGCTTCATGGATCTACACATATTAAATGTCACTTCCTGAATGTTCAACAGGAATTTGAGTTGTCTAGTCTCCATATCTACAAGAGCACATCCGGTGGCAAGGAATGGTCGTCCCAAAATAATGGGGACCTCAAAATCAACTTCACAGTCTAGGATGACAAAATCGGCCGAAAATATAAAGGACTCTACCTTCACTAGTACATCATATAGGATCCCCACCGGATCCTTCACCGTACGATCTACCATCAAAAGACGCGTTGATGTCGGTTTGGGGGCTCCCAAGCCCAACTGTCTAAACCCTACTAACGGCATTGACGACTCTTTTTCGTATCGAGCGCGTCCGTAAGTGTACGGGTCGTGCAAGTAATATAGTGGCTCTTTTTAAGAACCGGATTGTCGAACCCACAGGGACTGGACCCATTCCTCTAA
>JACEIK010002681.1:136145-152654 GCA_018107945.1 Datura stramonium
TCATGTTGGTTAGCACATATCTTCACATTTATATAAAATCACATGAAAATGTATAAAATAACTTAGCTAAACAAGACTAATTTAAGTTATAAGCGTATCTCAGGCATGCTATTTTTGCCCGTGATCAGGCATCAAATTAATACTAGCTCCCAAATCACATAAAGCCTTGGCAAAGTTAAAGGCTCCAATAATGCATGGTATAGTGAATGCTCCAGGGTCTTTCTTCTTTTGAACCAGAGAAGGGGATGCTATTGCACTACAATGGTGCAAATTATCTGCAGGTTCGAAACTCACAGTCCTCTTTCTAGTGACAAGGTCCTTCATGAATTTGGCATAGCCAGGCATCTGCTCAAGTGCCTCAACTAATGTGATGTCCACAAACTATTTCTTCAACATGGAAATGAAGTTTTGATACTTCCCATCTTTGACCTTTTTCTTCAACCGCTGTGGAAAAGGAGTAGGAGGTTTAGGGATCGGTGTGAACTTTTGTTGAACCTGTTTCTCCTTCTCATTGCCAAATCCATGCTCCTTTGCATTACTAGGAGCGATCTTCACCACAGAATCTCCAATCAAAGTTGGATCCTCGGAATCTGCTATCCTATCATCATTAATCGATACAGGCTCTTCTGTGTCATCAATCACAACTGGCCTCGGAGGATCAACGATCGCCTTCCCACTCTTAGTAGTGACCGCTATGTAGTGACTGTCATTTTTAGGATTCTACACTGTGTTGCTAGGAAGTGTGCCTTTCTGCCTTTGGTTCATTGCAACAGACATCTGACTCAGCTGCTGCTCAATATGCTTAATGGCCAAGACATGTGATTCCACCTTTTGATTCATACCAGAAATATTAGCGTGGAGCTCCTTAAAATGGCTATCTGTTGTCTCCATCTTCTTAAGTACTTTAGACAACATGTCTTCAACCCTTGAATCACTAGACTTTGGCTCACGATTCCTTGGAGGAACATACAGACCGCTTCTATCATTCTTGTACTCATCACGCTTCTTCCAGTCTCCATTATCTCTATACTGGCCTCGGTTGTAATTGTTATCCTTGTAAAAGTTTTGACCTTAGTTCCCTCGACATTAACGCCAAGCGTCCTGGTTAGACCTTTGGGTGTTGGTCCGAAAACCCACCCTCTAATCATTTAAATAGTTAGCTTCCTCCTCAGACTCAGATTCACATCCATCATTTCTCGGGGCCTTTCCCTGAGAACCAACAACATTAACTTTCTCAGCTCCAGCTCCCATCATATGCTTAGCTAGAAACCCCACAGTTGTTTTAATCTCAGCAATATCTTGATCACACTCTTCATCTTTTCTTCTTTGTTCTGCATACATACCAACTGCATAAGAACCGGCCGAAATCTCCGACTCTCTAGTGTGCCAAGCGCGGTTGGTTTTGGTGATCCTATCAAGTAGCTCAGTAGCCTCTGCATAAGTGTGGCTCATAAAGGTTCCTCCAGAGATGGTGTCAGCCACCGCCTTGGTGTTAGCATTCAGAGACATATAGAAGATCTCCAATAATGTATCATCTAGAATCCTGTGATTTGGCACCCTTTTGAGCTTCTTGTTGAAACGCAACCAGGTCTTGTGAAGTGCCTCTGAATTCAATTGCCTGAAGTTATATATCTCATCTTTCAACTACAACACTTTGGAAGGTGGGAAGAATCTGTCAAGAAAAGCTCTCTTAAGTTCCCCCCAAGTAGTGATAGAATCATTTGGCAGCTCAGCCAACCACATCGTTGCCTCACTCCCTAATGAAAAGGGAAATAACCTCAGTCTGATTGCATCCTGGCTCACTCCGGCTGTTTGTATTCCTTACAGATGCCCACAAAATTTGTCAAGTGAGTATGTACATCATCAGTTGCATGACCCGCAAATATTCCTTTCATGTTGAGCAGTTGGATCATAGCACTGGTAATATCAATCTTTGCACCAACAGGAAAAGGGGGAGGGACTATAGCTCGAGTGGAACCGTCTTCGTCTATATTAGCATCATCTTCCTCATCAAAATACCGGTGTCTCTGCTGTTTTGGACCTCTGTGCCTTCTACTTCGTTCTGCTTCAACAACTAGTTGTTGCTCTTTAGCAACCCTAGATAACTCACGATCTCTGGCCCGAGCTTTCTCCTCAGCAAACATTCTAGTTGTGGCTTGGTCCACTGTCTCCTATTCTTGTATGTTGACCATTCTTCTTAGAGTCCTTAGTGTCTGCTCAAGTTCGTGATCAATCGGAACCAGGGGATTTCCTTGGCTCCTCATATCGGGCATGCATGAACCTAAGACCTGTTAAAGAAAAAAAACTAAAAAGAAAAATAAAAAGGAAATAAGAACCAACAGTAAAGAAAACACAATTAACAAAAGCCTTAGCAGTATTCCCCGGCAACGGCGCCAAAAATTTGATGGCGCCCAAATTACACCTTGCAAATGAGATATAAAGCGATCGATGTCAAATATAGAACCCAATGAAGGTTGAGGTCGATCCCACAGGGAATATGGAAAGAACTTGAGTTAATGTGAATGGCTATTACTATTGAATTACTTATTTCCTAAGGGGGAAAGAAATAAAATAATAAATAAAAGTAAAAACTACTCGATGTTTAGATCAATGCTGGTTTGTATTCAATTAACAAGTTGACTAGGATTTTATTCCCCAAGATTTCATAACCACAAGGCTTTTACACTAGTGATCTATTCCGGTGTTTAACTGCAATATTGGTAAATTAGGTTTACCTAAATGGTTGGTCCCCTATCTAGATGATTTTCACCACGAAACTTGATTCGTCTACGGGTGTATGCTTAATTAACCCTTAACCTTAATATCGAATTAGCTATCCCCGAACAAGTTCAAGCTATTAGATGAGGGTTGATAGCCTCAAATCTCCGTTGTACATCCGTTTTTCCTATTCACTACCCCCTTGGTCCGGTAGGTAAGAATAAGGCAAGTCTTAACATTTGCAACCATCAAGAATCAATTAAAGCGAAGGAAAAATAATACATGCATTAAACCCCGTTCAAGAATCACTAAGTGTTTAACCTATGTGTGTTAATTTATCATGGTTCCCACAGTCCTAGTTATGGGTTTAGCTACTCATGCTTGTAATATCACAATCACAAAATATAAAATAAATCATAATTGCAACTTACAGAAATTTGCAGAAGAAAACTAAGTTGGTTGAATAAATTCCAAGACTGAAGAACAAAAATCCAAGGTTGTATTAATCCGCCAAATTCAAGAACAAAATTATAAAATCGTTTCTTGAATCTTAATTGCAGTGAATAACTCCCAAAAATCAATGTTCAAAAATGTAAAATTGTGTAACATTAAAGTAAAACTAAACCAAGTATTTATAAACATTAAACAAATCCTTTCCTAAATAAACTAGGATTCTGGTGTCAGCAAGTACCACGGTCCGTTGGTAGTTTCAACAGACCATTAGAGTGGCCCGTTGTTCTAGTTGTTGCTTCCCTCAGGATTTTCTCCTTTCATCATACGGGCACAAACAACAGCTCATTGTAAGACCCTACAATCCGTTGGTCTTGTTCGTTGTTTTCTGGCCTCTTGATCATGGTTTCAGAACCCATAAGTACGAGCATACAAAACGACCCATCCTTAATAAGTACGACCCGTCCTGTTCATTCGTTGTATGTAGCCTTTTGTTGGACACTTTCTCTGATTCTTTCCATGATCGCACTGGACAGTTCATTGTAAGTTTGTATGACCCGTGAGTTGCAGTCGTTGATTAACACTCTACTTATTAACTTGTTTGAATCACATGCAATGACTCAATAGAACGGCTCGTGGTAAGGACCAACGGTCCGTACTGAGGCTCATTTGAGACATTTTTTCCTGTTTTCAGCTCTTTTTCTCAAATTTTGTTCCTACAAACCGTTTTACCTGAAAAACTACAAAAACACATCATATCCACATAAATGTACCTAAAGTCATGCATATTCACAAAGTTTTAAGCGTTCCTAGTGCCGTAAATTCACGGCACATCAGTAGCTCCACCAGCACGCCCAGCTCAGCAGGGGGCATCTACTAGTGTAGGTGGCAGATAGCGCCAGAACAGATTTTATGCCCTAGCATCCCGCCAAGAGCAGGGGTCTCCCCAGACATAGTCACGGGTATGTTACGAGTTTTTCACCTTGATGTATATGCTTTGTTAGATCCAGGGGCTACTTTGTCTTCTGTGACACCCTACGTTTCTAGTAACTTCAGAGTCAGTCACGAAATCCTATTAGAACCGTTTTCAGTCTCTACCATGGTCGATGATTTAGTTATAGCTCGATGGGTGTATCGAAATTGCCCTGTCATAGTTCTTCAAAACATCACCTCAGCAGATTTAGTAGAGTTATCCATGACTGATTTTAGCGTTATCCTCAACATGGATTGGCTATACGCATGTTATACCTCAGTTAATTGTAGAACCCGTGCAGTAGAGTTCAGATTTTCGGGTGAGCCAGTCTTAGAGTGGAAGGATAGTTCAGCTATGCGTACAGGTCATTTCATTTCCTACCTTAAGGCTAGAAAGATGATCTCTAAGGATTGTGTGTACCATCTAGTTAGGGTTAAGGATGCTATGTTCGAGACCCCGACTATCCAATCAGTTCCAATAGTATGTGAGTATCCAGAAGTGTTCCCAGATGATCTACGAGAGGGAAATCAATTTTGGTATTAACCTTATTCCTAATACGCAGCCTATATCTATTCCTCCTTACAAAATGGCTCCAGCCGAGTTGAAAGAGTTGAAGGAGCAATTGAAAAACCTTCTAGACAAGTGTTTCTTCAGACCTAGCAAATTCCCTTGGGGTGCACCAGTTCTATTTGTCCAAAAAAAGGATGGTTCCCTTCGGATGTGCATTGATTATCGGCAATTGAACAAGGTAACCATCAAGAAAAGGTATCATCTTCCTAGGATTGATGATTTGCTTGACCAACTTCAGGGTGCTAAGTGCTTTTCAAAGATAGACCTCAGATCTGGATACCATCAGTTCAGGGTTTGAGAGACTGACATCCCAAAGACAGCCTTCAAGACTCGATATGGTCATTACGAGTTTGTAGTTATGTTTTTTGGAATAAAGAATGTTCCTGTAACTTTCATGGATTTGATGAACAGGGTGTTCAAGCCATACTTAGATATGTTCGTGATCATGTTCATAGATGATATCCTGATATACTCTCAGAGCGAGGAGGAGCATGCCGCTCATTTGAGGGTGGTGCTACAAACCCTCAAGGATCGCCAATTGTATGTTAAATTCAATAAATGCGAGTTTTGGTTGAACTCGTTGGCATTTTTGGGTCATGTGGTATCAAGTGAGGGTGTATAGGTAGACTTTCAAAAGATAGAGGCGGTGAAGAATTGGCCTAGACCAGTTAATTCTTCGGATATCAGGAGCTTCTTGGGTTTAGCTGAGTATTATCAGTGATTTGTTGAGGAGTTTTCATCTATGATGGCACCATTGACCAAATTGACCCAGAAAAAGGTGATGTTTCAATGGTCGGAGGCTTGTGAGAGGAGCTTCCAAGAGATGAAGACTCGACTCACCTTAGCACCTGTGTTGACCCTACCCGAGGGTACCGATGGGTTTGTGGTATATTGTGATGCTTCGAGGATCGGCCTTAGTTATGCATTGATGCATCAGAGTAAGGTTATAGAATATGCTTCCAGGAAGCTGAAGGTTCATGAAAAGAATTACCCGACTTATGACCTCGAATTAGCAGCGGTGGTATTTGCCCGGAAGATATGGAGACACTATTTATATGGGGTCCATGTAGATGTGTTCACGGACCACAAGAGCCTACAATATGTGTTTACCCAGAAGGATCTAAATCTGCGTCAATGAAGGTGGTTGGAGCTACTTAAGGAGTATGATATGAGTGTCCTTTACTACCTAGTCAAGGCTAATATGGTATCAGATGCTCTTAGTAGGTTTTTTATGGAGAGTGTGTCCCATATAGATCAGGAGAGAAAGGAGTTGGTGAAAGATGTGCATCAGCTTGCATAGGTGGAAGTTCATTTGGTTGACTTGACAAATGGTGGAGTTATTGTTCAGAATGGGTCAGAATCATCCTTGGTTACCGATGTTAAAGCTAGGCAAGATGAGGACCCTATCTTGGTGAAATTGAAGGAAGTTGTTCAGAATTAGAAGGTAGAAGTCTTCTCCAAAGGGGAGATGGTGTGCTTCGATAGCAGGGTCGTTTGTGTGTGCCAGATGTCGATGATTTGAGGGAGCGGATGCTGCATGAGGTCCATGGTTCCAGATGTTCTATACATCCAGGTGCCACCAAGATGTACCGTGACCTATGGGAAGTATATTTGTGGAATGGCATGAAGAAGAACGTAGCAGAATTTGTGGCTAAGTGTCCAAACTATCAATAGGTGAAGGTTGAACATCAAAGACTCGGAGGTGTGCTCCAAGATATTAGCATTTCTACTTTGAATTGGAAAGAGATCAACATGGATTTCATTACAAGATTACCTCGCACTCGCTGACAATATGACTCCACTTGGGTTGTTGTAGACAGGTTGACTAAAGCAGCTTATTTCTTACCGGTCAAAATTACCGATTCAGCGGAAGATTATGCTAAGTTTTACATTCGAGAGTTAGTTCGGTTGCATGGAATGATATTTTCAATCATATCAGATAGAGGTACTCAGTTTACCTCTCAGTTTTAGAGATCGTTTCAAAAGGGACTTGGTACTCAAGTCAAGTTTAGCACAACATTTCACCCGCAGACGGATGGTCAGGCGGAGCGGACCATTCAGACTCTTGAAGATATATTGAGAGCCCGTGTTATTGATTTCAAGGGTAGTTGGATGATCATTTGCCTCTCGTCACTACAAGAAAGTGAGGATACAGTGACATTATATAAATGTCATATTTAGTTATTTAAATGTCGCAAATTCATTTACCGACATTTAATTTACATTTAAATCAAATGTCGTTAATTTCAGTGTCGGCAATTTTGTGATATTTTAGATAAATGTCGGTAAAAAATTTACGTCATTTATTTTTTTACATTTAGATAAATGTTTGTAAGAAATTTACGACATTTATTTTGTGACGCTTAGGTAATTGTTACTAAGAAAATTATGACATTTATTTTTGACATTTAGGTAAATGTCATTAAGAAATTTACAACATTTAAGTAACTGTCATTTAAAATTTCTGACATTTAAATTAATGTTGGTAAAAAGATTTATCACATTTATTTGCAGCCTTTATAAAATGTCACGTTTAAGTTTTTTACATTCTTATTAATGTCGGCATAAAAAATTTAAATGTCGTAAAAATAAGTGATATTTGTTAAAAGAATATTGCAAAATGCCACATTAAATTTTTCTACATTTAAATTAATGTCACCACCAATTTTCTAAAATATTGAATATAATCCTCTATACAATTTTAATCATGACACAAATATTTATATATATTCAAATTTTTGCATGTATAAAATGTCAAACTTTTGTAACAAATATGAATATGCGTAAAGAAAATGTCTTTCAATATTATAACTAAAGAATAAAAGAGATATAATAAGTGTGCTGTAAAAGATAAATGTATATTTTATCTCAGATAAAACTAAAATCTAACTAAAAACAATAATTTCTGTATGAAACCGGCTGTCCACATTCACCTAACTCCTAATTTATCAATTTTCTTAAATTCTCAAATCAAATCTCCAGTAAAGCTTTATCAAATCATCAATCTACAAGTCAAGCATTTCGTTGCAAGTAATTGACTCCAGTGCCTTCAAATATCTGCACAAGAAATTCACATTAAAAAAAAAGAATTTTCATATCACAATCACCCATGAAAGAGTAATGAAGCTAGCATGCAAATCATACCAGAAGAACTCCCCCTCTTGAAAACTAATTCTTGGTTAAGAAAAAGGAAAGCTGAATGATAATAGTTTGTTTGTTCAGTAGTTCTAAAAGAGGGGCAATTTATTTGTTGTTTTGTTCACGTCAAAGGAAGGTTTGATTAAACATGAATAGATATCAATCACTGTAACCTCTCAATAGAATGATACTAAGTATAATTTCATAACAAAGGGAATTATTTCCGTCTTAACTAGGAACAAATTAGAATATTAAAAAAATAAATTTCTTTATAATAGGAGAGATTGAAGAACTGATGCAAAAACAACAAATTATATGTGAACCTTTTCTCCCTTTAAACGAAAAGACGGGGGAAAAGGTGTCTTGTAAATTTTTCAAACTTACCTACTTCACTTTATTTGTGCCAAGATCACTTTTTCAGTCTTCCTGATCATGTTAACCTGAGAAGAAATATTAAATTAATTACTTGACAGTTTACACAATTCAAAACTTAACAAATGAAACTGTGACTCCTATTTTTTTGAATTATATAAATAATATAAAAATTATTTTAAAACATATGCAGTAAAAAATATCTTAGATTATTTTAACATCAATGGCATAAAAAAATGTGAATTGCATAAGTCGCGTAAATAGAAAAGTAAGATTTTGAGGCTTCTGAAAGATGTTTGGATAAACAAATGGAGATTCATCATTCCTTTTAGTTATTCTCGACTAAGAATGAGTTTTAAGGGTAACTGCACATCTTTAAGCACATGTCCGCACAAAAAAAAATTTCAAGTTAATGTATGCCACTTGCTTAAGCCATAAAAACAGTCCACAGGAGAATCACTTGCAGGCTATGGCAGCTTTCTGAAAGTTAATTTCACAAAAACGGATGGAGGCCATCACTGGAGTCATAAATGAAAATTAAATTGTTAGAAAATCACTGGAGTAGAGCTTGGATATTTCTCTGGAGACCTTAGAAAATTATTATCGGAATATGCCAAAAGATTCTTTCGTTCAAGATGTGACAACTTACTAACTACTAAGTAATCAGACAAGGAAAAATAGAGCTCCTAAAATATGAAAAGAAAAGGTCTTGCTACACTTCTTAACTATCTCAGTTGCTTTACAATTTTCGCATTGATCAGCAGCGGCAGGATGGCAGCAAAGAATTATCAAAACATTAATACTGATTTTAATGATATTACAAGTTTACAACTGGTTTGACCCCTGTGTTTGAACACTGTCCCCACATACAATTTAAATACTTTAAGAATGAGGCTGAGAGAGTGGCACATTCAGATTTATCCCCAATATGTTATCATATTGTCATCGGAGTTGCATGCTCCAATTTTTGAAATTATCAGAAGTTGCAATTTATACATTATTATCAACTTAATATAGATTCACATTCAAGATGTAATTTTCTATTAGCCGACTTCATCTTTACATAAGTGNGACATAATTAACACAATACTCTTCTAGTATAATTATATGAAGATATAATCAAAATAAAAATACAACTCACCTTTTTTGCGTGAACAACTGAATCAGGTGATAATGATTGTTGGCGATCTTCAAGTGAGTTATCAGAAACCTATTGCAAAAAAAAAAGAAAAGATTATTATAATTAAACGCAACTATACAACAATACTATCAAAAAAAGGGATAAATTGTAAGTAACATAAAATTATTTACCTGTTCATTACTAATTAATTTTTTTATTTGAGTCAAGACTAATACCAAAAGAATCTACATATGTTAGTATCCCTGTCTTTACTCTTTCGTCTATCTTTGCTTCCATATCTATATTTTCTTCTGATAATTTTTTCTTCATCACTTCCATATCCCCCTTTGCTTCCGACAACTTTTTATCCATCACTTCCATTTCTTTTTTGGCTTCAGATAACTTTTCCTCCATCTCAGTTCGCATTGCTAAGGTACCTTTTGAACTTCTATCTCAACTCGTTTATCAAAATCTCTTTGCTCAGCCTGGGATCGTTTATATACGAGACCATATACAAAACTTGGAGATGCTCCTTTCCCCAAAGTTCGAACAATTCCATTAGTGTCTGGCCCCATAACTTGTGCATACACATCATTGGGAGCACCTCCTGGTACATTTAACTCAGGATACTCCTTAGCAAGTACATCCATATCCTTCTGTTTAAAAGAAAGGTAAAGAAATAAAATGTTAACAAAATATTATAATGAAACAAAAGTAGCTTTATAATTTTACCATAACTTCAGCAGCTATATCATTTATTGGTTGTTGGTTCTTTGTTGTATGTGTTTTCTTGAACACCTGTAAACGAGTTGGTTTTACACCACTCTCCTTTGTCATCTGGTCGAATAGTAAGAGATTTCAATAGAAATATTTAGTGAAACGTGTATTTATATATAATTGCAGAAAGTAGATAGTGATTATGTTATACATTATCTATAATTTGTGAAAAGCTTCTTCTTCCTGATGTGTGTGGCATAGTCGACTTCTTTTGACTTTCTGCTCTTTTCCTGAATAATTTAGATACACCTCTATATATTAGAGAATAGAGAGAACTCTTGCCAACATCATATAGAAGATGCTTGATATTGTGAATAACTAATATGACAAGAAAAATGTCAAAGAAAAAATATAAATAAAGTAAGCAATCAACTAACAAGATGTGCTAAAGGAAACATATGAAGATGCTTGATATCTGGAGAATACCTTTGTATCAACTGAGCTCCAATAGTAAATTAATGCACGCCATTGATCTTATTCAACACTTTTTGGACGATTAGCTAAGCGCTCAATATTGTTGGTGAATGGGTCATAACCGCTTTTTTTTTGCGTCCTACATCCATTCTCTCCATTTAGATCCAACTAACATCATCAAAATACGTTTCATATCCTCAGTTGAATCAATATTTTCCTGTAAACATATAACAGATTTATACAAGAGTATCATAAAAATATAAATATCTTGGTATGTTTTTATCTTTATCCTAGGTACCTTAATTTCAGCCCATATCAGATTCTTATAAAGATCAGGAACAAGCCTTCAATCTTTATGATTTAATGGAGCTAAAATTTCATTTCGTGCTAGAACACCAAGCTTTGAGCTCAATCTACATGCATCTGGCCCAATAGGTTGGCCAAGATCATTTAACTCGACATATAGAATACCATCATCTTTTCCCCATCCCAAATGCATCAGAGTGGGACCCCTAGATCTCTTTGATTGGTCTTCGCTAACATCAAGATTTGCAATAATCAGAGATGAAAAGGATGGTCATCAAGTATTTGTAAAACTCACTTATGTATCTACATCAAATGCCATGCTAAAAGGCTTTATATTTAAAATTGTTCAAATCCATATAGTGAAATTATTCAAGAAAGATTGTATATCATAAGAAATTAGTACCTTTGAATTTTTTATTATCATATGAATCATCTCTTGATAGGTTACTAGATTGGGTAGCTTGTTTTTCATTTTGTGGCCAGTTTTGAGGTGGAAGAGGCATCGTCCTACCTCCTGTTTGCTCTTCTTCATGCTCTGAAAAATTAGGCGAAAGCCTTACTTGACTGAAATTTCTTTGTTTTTTTCTTGTCATCTCAGCAAAGTTGCTCAAAATTTATAAGTCCTGCCAAATGAAAAATATTTTCTACTATCCAAAAGTATAAAATAATATATAACTATCAAGTCAAATAATAAGACACTAAAACATAAGAGATTTAAACCACTTAACAACATATTAAGAACAAGTAGTTCTACGTTCCACCATAACAATCTTTACTAAAATAGGGACAGTCGCAATAAGATAGCTAACATATTTCTTCTTCTTCACCAAATGCTTCATTAATTTCTAAACTTTGTGGGTCAACTTCTATTCCAGGCACACCTTCCCTAACCCATTCAATATCTTCTTCACTTTCAAATATAGTATCATCCAATTGTAGCTCAGGCCACAAATCCAAGTGCCCTTCCATATGCTCATTTGATTGTTTGCCTTCACCAAAATCATAAAATCCTTTTGGTTTAACTTTAACAACAATCTTCCACTCTTCTTCCATTGGATGATGGACATAAAATACTTGTTGAGTTTGAGAGGCAAAAATGAAAGGTTCATTTGATAGTTGCTGCCTTGTGTAGAGTAGATGATTAAAATTGACAAGGTAAATCCATAATCTTCAGCAACATGCCCCTTGTTAATGTCCACCCAGTCACATCTAAACATTACAAACTTAAGCTTCTTGGAATAATACAATTCAAATATGTCCATGAGAACGCCATAAAAGGTGACTTCAGCTAATATGGGTTTCTTGTCTCTTTTGCGCTTGCATAACTCTAAGTGGTAGCCTTTACCTTAACTCTACTATTTTGAGTTTTCAGCTTTGCATCACGAGACTTTTTCAAGTATCTAACACCATTACTTATGTATCCCTTCATTATTTTTGCTTGCCTTGATGGACCAATATCAAGAAGTTGAATTTCTTCAGGTACTTGCTCACCAGCCATATGTATCTTCTCCATCTATCATTTATAAGTAAACAAGAGCTAATTAAAAAAATATAGTGTAATATATGTATATGAAATAAATTAGTTGATTCATAATTACGTGTTTTCTAAATCATATGTGAAATCTTTCATTGTGAATTCGATCCACATCGCGTCTCGATAGACGAGGATTGCCCTTCTTGATTTGCTTTATATTTTCACTGACAGAAGTAAATAAAACTTCATAAAATAAATTATAAATATTATCACTTAATAATTACTTACAAAGAATAATATTGAATACTTACTCGTGGTACGGAGTTATGATGGCGGAATTGAATAAAACATATCTATTTGCTTGGTCATAGGTAATGTGATCAAGATCATACCCTTTAACTTTAGTTAGCCGACGACCCTCATGATTTGAAATCTCACTAGAAAACCAAAATTTCTCAAAGGTCGATTTAGCTTTGTCTCTGCATCATGTAGATATCTAGAGCAGAAGATCATGCACTATTCTATCCAATATCCCTCTGCAATTGACCCTTCTGGATGGCTTCTACTCCTCACAGATTTTTTAAAAGTAAGAAAGTACCTAATATAACAAATAATTTTATAGTTCAAATACAATATATACTTGCTATGTTACAATAAATAATAACAAAATTATACCTTTCTATTGCCCACATTGAACGGTATGTAGAGGTCCGCCAATCATTGCTTCTTCAGCTAAATGAATGACTAGATGTTCCATGATATCAAAAAAGGACAGAGGAAATATTCTTTACAAATGACAAAGAGTTATTGCAAGTTGATCTTGAAGCTTTTCTAACTCATTTGTGCTCATAACTGTTGAAAAAATTCCCCTAAAAAAGTTACTGAATTCGATCAATGGCTTAAGGACATTCACTGGAAGGAGATTTAGCAAGGCAATACGAAGGAATTATTGCATTAAAATATGACAGTCATGACTTTTCAACCCATGCATAGTGCGTTGCTTAAGATCAACACGGTCTGAGATATTTGATGAATACCCATCTGGTACTTTCATATCGCTTAAAACTTGTAAGAGAATATCTTTTCGAGCATTACTCAATGTGAAACATGCTGGAGGTAAATAATATTTACCATTAGCTCTTTTTTCAGGGTGTAAACCCTTTTGAATTCCCATCTCTTGTAAATCAAAATAAGAATTTAAATTACCTTTTCCTCTAACATCAATATTTGGTAATGTCCAAAATATATTATCAAATACATTCTTTTCAATATGCATTGTGTCCAAATTATGGTGAATCATGTTCTCTTTCCAATAGTCTAACTTAAAAAATATGCTCTTTTTATTCCATATATTTTGAAATATGGCATAATCAACATGATTAAAATCCTCCCATTTTCTTTTGTTAGATTTTGCCAATGGATCTTTTCCGAATTTATTTTTAATACCTTTCAATTGCTCAAGCACTTCAATACTGGACAATCGTTTAGCTATTGCCTCCAACTCCTCTAAACCATCAAATGTAACTTTATCTTTTCAAAACTTGTGCTCACGAGGTAACCATCGCCTGTGCGACATGAAGCAATACTTTCGCCCATTTCTCAATCGCTAAAATTTAGTCTTGGTAAGACAAGATGGACAAGCATATCTAGTTTTCACACCATATCCTGATAAGTTACCTAGTACTGGAAAATCAGTAATTGTCCAAAGCAATGATGCACGCATCTGAAACGTATGACTATTTGATGCATCATAAGTGTCAACACCAACCCACAATTCTTTTTAACTCATCAACTCATGGTCGTAGATAGACATCAATATCATTTCCCAGCGCACGAGGGCCATCAATAATCATTGATAATACCATATATGGTTGTTTCATGCACAACCATGGTGGCAAGTTATATGAATCAAGACAACTGGCCATGTGCTGTGTGAGAGTCTCATGGACTTGAATGGACTAAAGCCATCTGAAGCCAATCCTAGTTTAACATTACAAGGATTTTGAGCAAAATTTAGATGTGATTCATCAAATTTTCTCCAAGCAATACTATCAGCAGGATGCCGCATTAACCCATCTCTAGTGCGACCTTCAGCAGGCCAGCTCATTTGAGTAGAAGTTTTAGATGACAAGAATAATCTTTCAAGCCTTGGTATCAAGGGGAAGTATCTAAACACCTTTGTTGGAATTTTTGAAGTTTTTGAACTACAGCTGGTTGATTCACCTTTAAACTGTTTATATCTTGGAGCTTTACAAAACTCACAATCTGTTCTATCTTTTTTCTCATTCCAGTAGATCATACAGTCATTTGAACATGCATGTATTTTTTGTATTCAAGCCCTAAATTTTTAATAATTTTCTTTGCATCATTAAAGGACTTACGCAATATTTCACCTTCAGAAAATGTATCTTTTAGTAACTATAGTAGCATAGAGAATGAATTGTTACTCCACCCATTGAGACACTTTAAATGTAATAGGAAAAGAAAATATAGAATATTTGCTTCTAGGATATAAAACACACTCAACTTCTTTCAATAACCTAAAAAATTCTTCAGTCTTCTTATCAATGCCCTTTCTCTGTTGATTTAACCCACCAAATGCATCACTACTAGTATCCACATCAGCAGGAGGAACTCCAAAAGCATCATGTATCAAGTTTTGTATTTCATCACCTTCATCTAATTTATCATTAGACATTGATGAAGATGATCTCTCACCGAGATAAATCAAAGTAGTGTAACTATATAAAAATCCATCAACCACAATGTGTTCAACAATCAAATCTTTTTGGACAAATATCATATTATGACACTTTTGACATGGACAGAAGATTTAGGATGAATGAGGCCTATCTAATGAGGCAAAACGAAGAAACTCTTTGGCTCCATTCTCACATAAAGGATCGTTCCTATTCGATATGTTTAGCCAACTTTTATCCATTAAGAATACAACCTATAAATATAGAGGAATTAAGTAAAAATGTAATCACTCATCGTCAAATTTTTGAAAGAACATGCACAAATTTTTAGTAAAATGAATTTGACTAAAAAAATATAATTTATGAAAGAACAGATGCATGAAACAAATGAAATGGGAGATGATAGAAGTGAGACTTATTTATGCACATGTACATATCTGTAGAGAAGTCATTTATACTGTTATCTAGTTTCTTTTCACATATGAGGATAATATTTGATCACATAGACTTCTTTTATTAAAAATTGAACGTGAATGGGTCATGACACAAATTACTTTTTTAAAATTACTATGACAGAGAATTAATATATGTACAATTAAATAAAACAGAATGTAAATAACAACCTGCAAAAGCCTTAGAATGAGTCCTGAACACTATATCAAGGTTCTTCCAGTAGTGTTGCCTCCCTTCCTCTGTATTCTTCAAACTGCAAATCAATTATATGAAATTATTAACCGAAAATTAGTGTACATGTATGAATAAGATTCACATGAAATTGGACAATATGAACACAACAGAAGTACTTCAAGAAATCTAAATCAATTCCAACCCAAAATATATGTAACAACCAATAATAACTCCTGAATCTATAATCATTGCCCACTATCTTTAATTATAGAGATCTAAATTATAGGAATAGACTCACCTCATACACAATCGAATTTTTTTCCATGCTTTGAGCAAATACTAAGAATTATTATTCTAAGAAATATTGATAAAGAAAACCACAATTTTGAAAATTGAAAGGAGGGAAAGCCCTAAAAGTTTACCGCCAAATTATTTTTCCTTCTATATCTCCAATATCCTCCATATCTTTTGGGTTTGATTTGTACGTGAACCAAAGACGACCAATTTTTCGACAGTAACCGAAATGGGTTTGAGGAAAAAAAAAGTAGATTTGAGAATTTCTAGCAACTACAGACCTTAGGTGTCGGTTTAATTTTGGATTTGGATGACCTTTTAACTCTGGAGTTTCCAAGAGTTTTCTAGATATATATGATGAATTGTCTTTAGCTGCCACTAGGGAATGGCACTGGTGGTAAATTTGTGATTCTTTTTTTAGTCCGTAGGTTTTAGTACCTTTTAGCATATATTAATTATTAACTATAATTTTCAATATTGAATTGAAAAATTCCTGTACTAATATTTGACTAGCACTAAACGAAATACAACTTGTCCATATAATTGACGCAAATTGATAATTGAAAAATGTTAATTG
>JACEIK010002681.1:154376-168606 GCA_018107945.1 Datura stramonium
GTAACAAATGTCATTCTTTTAACATCATTTGTATCAAAATATCACTATTTTTATGACATTTTGCGCCAAATGTCGGAAAATTCTTTATTTACCAACATTTATTTCAAATATCACTAATTAAATGTCGGTGTATGCTCATATTCTTGTTGTGCATTGAGTTTTCATATAACAACAACTACCATTCCGACATTCAGATGGCTCCATTTGAGGCTCTCTATGGGCGGAGATGTAGATCGCCTATTAGATGGTTTAAAGTCAGTGAAGCTTGGATGATAGGACCAAATTTAGTCCATGAGGCTATGGAGAAAGTTCATCTTGTAAGGGACAGGTTGAAAACAGCTCAGAGTCGTTAAAAGTCCTATGCGGATGTGAGGAGGAGGGATCTTGAGATCGAAGTTGATGATTTGGTGTTTTTAAAGGTATCTCCCATGAAGGGAGTGATGAGGTTCGGTCCCCGTTATTTCGGCCCGTATTGGATTGTGAAACGGTTAGCAAGGTAGTATATGAGTTAGAGTTTCCCTTGGAATTAGCTTCAGTTCATTCAGTTTTTCATGTATCGCTCTTAAAGAAGTGTTTAGGTAATCCAGCTCTAGTTGTTCCGGTGGAGAGTGTAGGTGTGAAGGACAGTCTTAGTTATGAGGAGGTTCCGATGGAAATACTGGATCGTCAGGTTCGAAAGATAAGGAAAAAGGAGGTAGCCTCAATCAAAGTTTTATGGAGGAATCAACATGTTGAGGGAGCTACATGGGAAGTCGAAGAAGATATGAAGGCTAAATACCCGCATCTATTCCCTTCCGGATCAGTTCCAGCTTGAGGTATTAGTTCTGCCCTAAAGCTCTATTAAGTTTCATGTTAAATTCATGTGTCCCAGTTTCTTTCATGTCAAAGTATGTATGTATGATTCGTGAATTCAGTTAAGTCATGTAGTTCAGTTCGGAGGCAGTCATTCCGTCAATTTTCAGCTTATATGATCAGTATTTGAATATGATGATTGCATTTCTCTGCTTTTCTGTATGTTTTCCAACATTTGAGCAGGAATGTTCCCATGAGGGAGATATTGTAATGACTCAGAAACTCTAAGATCAGACCGGGGAGTTGAATCGGAGAAAACATAATTTTTTGCACTAGGTCATAGAACGAGTCGTGCTGTGACCCATCAGTTATGTAGGGTTATAAATGGGTGAAATTGTTCACACCCATGCCCAATCCCTATCTAATTCATGAAAATCTACATGTTGATTTTATGGGGTTTTAACCCAATACATGAATTCCCTAAGTTTCTACCATGGGTATGATCTAAGCATGTTTCTATTGTTGAATTATGATTCATGGGAAAGTTTTACAATGTTTTCAATAATAAATCATGTTTTAAAGTTTTATAAATTATGATGCCCATCCATGAAAGTTCGTGAAAGTTGAGATCTATGATGTATGTTCAAGTGTGTTGAGATATTTATGAGAAAAGCATGTTTTCAAGTTACCCATGTCTACGATCATGTTTTCAAGTGGATCAAATATTTTCAATCATGTATAAGTATTGGGCAAGCCCATATATTCAAGTATGATTTATGATTTCATGAATTATCTTACCACATAGTTTGGGAGTCAAGACTCCCAATTATGTTCAGCTTGTGGTATGGTTTGAGCGAAGGCTGCTCATGTATGATTTCATATTTTATATGTATATGATTCTTCAGCTTCATCACTAGACGATGGTCAGCTTCATTGAAAAACGATGGAGAACATATGCATGTTTTTGGGAGTAGTGTCTAGCATCGATTATGCTAAGGATCAGTCAACCCTATGCCTCAGAAATACGCGCCAATGTAGGTATGATCAAATTATTTGGGACCTCTTTTGTAGTTTTCCCCTGCCCCAAGGGGCCTTCAGCTTGATATCAATATCATGGTAGCGTCTTTAGCCCTGACAAGGCTTTAGACGGCTCTGTCCACTTGAGTGTAATAGTGGGGACCATATAAGCTCTATTGTGGTAATTTCGGTTATATGACGAGTCTCCCATTATTTCTCATGATTTCAGTTATGCATGTACGTCAGTCAAGATATTATGTTTTCAGCAGGTTTGACCCAATGTTCAATTTTACTTATGATTATCAGATTTCATCTTTGGGTCATTCGATTCAGTTATGATATTCAGTTATGTTCAGATCATGATTTGAAAGAATAGAATGCAAGCCCTACTCACAGATTCTTAGCTTGATTATGTTTTATATTATGCATGTTCAATGATTTTACTTACTTAAGTGGTTTTATTACCTTGCATACTCGATACATTTCACGTACTGACTGTATACTTTATGATGTATCGTTTCATGATATAGGCTCTGATATTCAGACTCAGCCTCATTGCTAGTCAGCCTTCTGGAGTAGCATACCCAGTCTCAATTGGTGAGTCCTCATCTCCCGATGATCATTTCTTATTAGTTATCTTTACATTTTCAGTTTCAGACTGAGAGAGTTAGTTAGGGTCTTGTACCATCAACTTATCAAAAATAGAGGCTTTTCATACATAGATTGTATTCAGCTTCAGACACGTGTTGTATTTTCAGATTTCATGTTATGTTCAAACTTCCGCTATGTTTATTATGTTGATCTTTTGCTTTTATTGATTGAGTTAGATGTATGTTCATGCCGTGGGTTGACTTGGAGTTCTCGGGACTCCTTTTCCCGTGTCTCGATCTGGGCCCATTATCGGGTTGTGACAAGTGTCATACTATGATCATCAGTAGGAGTCGTACCTAGGTGGTACGGTCCGTATTGTGACTCGTAGTGCATTTTTGGCCCCGTTATGACTCATCGTACAAGTCGTACCTTGATGGTACGGTTCTTAATAATGGTCATATGATGAACATTTGAAATTTGAACTTTCTTTATTTTAGTACGACTTGTTATCACAGTTCGTAGTAGGGTTCTATGAGTCGTACTAGGGGTCATAATTTTTCTTTTTGACTTTTGACCCCTACTGTTTCTTGGTATGTTCACTTGGTACGACTTGTAGTGAGATACCACAAATCGTACTAAGTCCCGCACCATAGTATTTCCATTTTTATGAATTGGGACAGTCCCAATGAATCATCTTACGAGTCGTAGTACAATACCACTAGTCGTAGGATGACTCGTGAATCCTGTCCTCTCCCTGTGCATTATCAGATGTGCAGGCAAACATGTTTTGAGATGGATACTCAAATTTCCCCGCCCCATTGATTCACAATACACCATTTTCAACTACCCACTAATGCCCTCCCAATAACTCAACCCAAAATCAATTCAAGTCCTTGAGAATTTTAACTCCCAAACCCATTAATAAACCTTCATACTTAGCCTATGATCACATTCCTCTTCCTCATTTTCATGAGTGGAGGAATCACAGTACAAGTGCGGCTAATGCTAGAAAGAAATTAGGATGCGGAATTATCACTTGCTATTTTCGGGTTCTTGCAAAAAGTTCTTGCTTCAGGTTTGGTCTAGGAATTTGACTAGTTTTTGCAAATTTATTTGCACATAATTGAGCTAAAAGGGGGTGAGCGTGAGTTACAAATGAGAGAGGATTGAGGGGAGATGATCGTGGGGTTTGTGTTTGTGATTGTGTTAGAAAGTTAGGTCAAAACTTTTGATTTTAAATAGGTTATGGGTGGATTTAAAAATTGGGGTCGAGTTGGGTCAATTGGGTCATTTCATTTAATTTACCCATCATGACTCGTACCATGAAACATGGGTCATACCTACGACTCGTCCCATGGACTCGTACCTACAAAACTAGAGAACTTACTTAGGGACCTACGAGTTGATGGTACGAGTCGTACTAGGATGCCACGACCCGCACCATAACTGGTAGGTCAGAACTTCAACACTTTGTCACTTTAGGGGAGTTCATCACTATGGTAAGTACTACGACTCGTACCATGAAAGTACAATTTGTAATGACCAATTGTAGTATGAACTTTTGCACCTTATCAAGTCTCTGTTTTTCACCAAGGATGGGACTACGAGCCGTACAATCATGTTATGGTCCGTACTGAGGGTCGTAATCTAGACCTGTATTGCATTTTTCACCATTAGTTTTTTTGTTTCACCTGCACATTGAGCACCCAATAGTCAAGATACTTTGGTTGCCTCCCAAGAAGCACCTGATTTAACGTAGCGACAGGACACAGGAAGTTCGGTTACTTAGACTTCACCAAACCACCTCATGGGTTGCCTCCCAAGAAGAGCCTAATTTAACATCGCAACACGACGCAAGTCTCTTGACTACTTAGAATTCTTCAAGAAACCCAAACTCATCTTTTATTTCTGAAACTACTTGGAACTCATTAGGTTGCTTCATTGACCTACAAATGTTGAAGGTGACCTCTTCTTTATTTAGCCAAAACTTTAGCTAGCCCACTTCAACATCAACTAAGGCTTTCCCGGTGGTAAGTAATGGTCATCCCAAGTTGATGGGAACCTCAAAATATACCTTGAAATCCAAGATCACGACGTCAGCTGGGATGATAAACCTGTCCACCTTTACTAGCACATCCTGTAGGATCCCCACTGGCTTCTTCACTATGCAATATGCAATCAATAGTCGCATCATAATCGGTGTAGGGGCTCCCAAGCCCGGCTGATTGAACAAAGCTAGAAGCATCAAGTTGATGCTAACACCTAAGTCACATAGTTCCCTTGCAAACTCGAAATCTCTAATGTACACAAGATAGTGAAGGCACTTGGGTCTTTCTTCTTTTGGGCAAGGATCCATGAAGCTATGGCACTACAATGATGCAAGTTACCAACTAGCTCATAGCTCACAGACCTCTTCCTAGTTACCAGGTCCTTCATGAACTTAGCATACCCAGGTATCTGTTCCAATAACTTGATCAATGAGATGTTCACAGACAACTGCTTAAGTATAGACAAAAACTTCTGGAACTTTCCATCATCCGCCTTCTTTTTCATCCTCTGAGTGAATGGTGGAGGTGGTCGAGGGATAGGCTTGAGAACTTGTATGGCCTCTTTTGCGTTCTCTTTTTAAGCTCTAGACTCCTTTGCATCACCTAGATCCTTAGTCAAATCAGCATAACTTGTAATAACTTGTTCAACATTCCAATCTTCATCATCCAGCTCAATCTCCTTCTCTCTTTCCATCTCAACTACAACTGGTAAGGGAGGGTCAATGGTGGTCTTCCTATTTTAGTCATTACAGCCATGCAGTGACTGCCATTTTTTAGATTTTGGACCATGTTGCTAGGAAGTGTTCCCTTAGGACTTTGGTTTAGGGATGCAGACATCTACCCTAGCTGCTGCTTAATATGTTTGATCGCTGTGGTATGCGATTCAACTTTCTGGCTGATACTAGATATGTCTCCATGAATGTCTTTTAGCTGATCATCTTTGGACTTTGACATCTACCCATGCTGCTTCTTAATCTTCTTGATCGCTGTGGTATGCGATTCAACTTTCTGGCTCATGACAGATATGTCTCCCTGAATGTCTTTTAGCTGATCATCTTTTGACTTTGACTTCTTTAGTAGCTCAACCATCATGCTCTCAAACTTTAGGGGTCCAACATCACCCTCTCAAGCCCTTGGAGGAACATATAAGCCTGTGCGGTCATTGCGATAGCCATCATTCTTTCTCCAATCGGCTTTTTGCTCACGACCTATGCTCCTATCCCTGTACCCATTCTTGTTGTAGTTGTCTCTATACTAGTTCCAACCTTGATTTACGAAACCTGAGTGCCAAGTGTCTTGACCAGACCCTTGGGCATTGGCCCAAAAATCTTCCACCTGGTTATCCAAGAAGTTTGCCTCCTTCTCGAAATCATAATTCTCAAACCCCATTTCCTGACCCTGAACTCCCACTGCATTTACCTTTTGAGCTCCAGAACCATAATATGCTTTGTGAGTAGGTCAAAAGATGTTCTCATATGAGCTAACTCCTGATCACGTTCCTCCTCTTTTCTGCGTTGCTTTATAGTCATCCCTATGGCATATGTACCTGCAGCTGATTCAGCATCTCTTGTATGCCAAGCTCTGTTTGTTTTAGACCCTCCGTCCAGTATGGTTGCTACTTCCTCCCACGAGTGACTCATTAACGCTCCTTCTGCCACTGTATATGCCACAACCTTAGTGTTGTTGTTCAAAAACCTGTAAAAAATCTCCAACAAACTCTCATCGGGAATTCTGTGATTTGGGCACTTAGTCAGCCTTTTCTTGAATCTCAGCTATGTCTCATGAAGTGCCTCTGTATAAAGCTGTCAGAAATTGTGAATCTCATCTTTGATCATCAACATCCTGGATAGTGGGAAGAACCTTTCAAAAAAAACTCATTTAAAATCCCTCCAGTTGGTAATGGAGTTGTTTGGTAACTATGACAACCATACAGTGCCCTCCACAGATAGATAGACCAGAAAGAGCCCCAACCTGACCGCATCTTGGCTCACGCCTAACAACCTGTATGCCTTGCAAATCCCTACAAAGTTCATCAGGTGCAAATTTGCATCATTCGTTGCATTACCATTAAACACCCCCTTTATGTTAAGCAATTGGATCATGGTGCTAGTGATGTCGAACTTTTCCCTAGCAGGCAAAGGTGGAGGTATAATTGATCTTGCCGATCCAGCTTCATCAATATCCAGATCCTTATCATCATCATTATAAGGAGCATATCTAAGGAACTGGTGTGGCCCATGGCCTCAATTACCCCTTCCGTGATGGCCAACATTAACTATCTCTTCTTGAGCATCCTCTGCCCCTTGCAGGTCAGCTTGTCGAGCTAACTCTGCTTGGTGAGCTTCGGCAGCTAATCTGACTTGCATCTGCTCAGGGGTTTCATTGTGGTCCATCTTTCTTAGAGTTCATTCTACCTTAATATCAAAGTGGAATCAAAGGTTTTCCACTTTTCCAAGTACTTGGCATTCACCAAGTGGTTACCTGTGGGTGTCAAAATCAAAAGAAAACATAAATGAGGAAATAAAGACTAAAAGTTAAACACAAGCAATTAATCTAATCCTAAGTCGCATTTCCCGGCAACAACGCCATTTTTGATAATGCTCAAATCACACCACTATAAAAGTAGCGGACATTGTCAATAAAGAACCCAACTAAGGTCGGGGTTGATCCCATAGGGAATATGGTCAAGATATAGAATGATGCTAGTATTTATGCTTTTAGTTCAGTTATTTCCTAATAGGGGGTTTAAAGAAATAATTAAGTAAGAAAGTGGTAGATTGTTGTTGTGATCAACTTTATGCAATTTACTAGGGAAGTGTTCCCCATGGATTCATAACAACTTCGGGTTATTACACTAGTGATCTATACCAATACTTAACCTGCAGAACTGATAACTTAGGTTCATCCAAATGACTAATTCTTCCCTCTTGGATGACGATACTCAATTACCTAATTAGGTCTCTTAAGTGATTCCACTTTAACCATTATCAATTATTCCAAATTAACTATCCTCTGACTACAACTCAAGTTATTCAATGAAACTTAAAGTTCAAGGCTTTGTTGTTCTTCTCTTTTCCTAATATCTACCTCTCTAGGTTCAAGCAAGTAGAGAATATTGGAAAAATCCTAATGTTGTGCACCGTTAAGAAAAGTTTATGATGAAGAGACGAACAATACAAGCATTGCGTATTGGTTTAGAATCACCTTATGTTAACCCTAGTTAGTTATTCCACCATGGTTCCCATAATCCTAGTTGTGGAGGTTTTAGATATTCATGATTACAAGAAAAGAATTAGATTTCATGGAAGAAAACATAATTAACATCTTACAATGATGATTGAAGAAAAACCCAACTGATTATTACACAATCAAAGTATGATCAATTCAAGAATAATGAAGAAAATCTTAAAGTAACTCATGTAGCTGATCCCCAAGTAGTGTTAGGAAAACCAAAATCATGATTACAAAGTAATGTATCGGTCTCCTCAAAGAAAATAACCTAAAAATTATTTATACTAATAACTGGAAATCTTTCCTAAATTAATAGGGAACTGCTGTCGACTTATCCCACAAGTCGTGGCTTCCATTCGCAGTATGCACTGCAGCCTTGAAATCGGTTAAGTCCTAGGAGTTGGTACGACTCGTACTAATACTATGAGTCGTATGTTGCCTGTCATGGTCTAATCTTGTAAAGTCTGGCATCCTATGAAGTTTTCCATGAGTCCTTGGTACGGTTTGTACCTTGATGTTATGATTCGTGGTCTCTACTCATACCTTAGGATCTGCCAACTTGACATATTATCTAGAATTCACCCCGGCTCCTTGGTACGAGTTTTATGATGTTATCATGACTCGTGTCTTCCAGTCGTACAAGGAACTCAGGCAAGTGCACAACTTCTAAAGTTTTCCATGACTCCTTGGTACAGATCGTACCAATATTGTATGACTCATACCAAGAGCCGTAATTAGCGCTAGAAATAATGCAACTCCTCTGAATTTTATCATAATTACTAGGTACGACTCGTACCACCAAGGTATGGCTCGTACTGAGGTCTGCACTTGGCCCATTTTCTGCACTTTTTCCTCTCATTTTCCAGAATTTAACTCCAAAACCTAATTTCCCCGAAAATAAGGTAAAATCATGTCATTGATGTATAAATATACCTAAGAACAAGCATTTGTTTTCTAAGTTTTAAGTGTCAAAAGTTTTGTAAACCCATAACACATCATACTCCGATAGGGGTGATGGAGGATGTGCTTATCAAAGTTGGCAAATTGTGCTACCCGCAGACTTTATGGTTCTTGACTGTGATGTGGATAGAGACATTCCTTTCATTCTAGCGAGATCATTCCTGACTATTGGGAGAGCCTTGATGGATTCAGAAAAACATGAAATAATGTTCCGAGTTAAAGATAAAAGCATTACTTTCAAAGTCGTGAGAGGTCACATGTTGCTCATAAGAGTTGGGGACATCTGTGTGTTCAATGCTGAGCATGGAATTGGTAAGGTAGCTGCACATGCTATTGCTACATTATCCAAGAGAAAGAAGGCTAAATCAGCACAGGTGAAGCAGTACATCTATGGCACCAAAGGCAGGAGGTGGGTGAGGAAGTCCCATCCGAAGGATGGCTCACCAAATTTGTGATCAAGTATCTTGCGTCATGCCGCGATGTTAAATCAGGCGCTTCTTGGGAGGAAACTCAAGGGATGCTACACCATGTGTAGTATCCACGTCATGCTACAACGTTAACTCAAGCATTACTTGAGAGGCAACCTAAGCTTTTATTTGGACTAATGGTGTTAGTGAATGAAGGTACACTTAAAAAATTGGAGGAAAGTGGTCTAAAATAGAAAGGGAGAAATTTGGTGCACAAACAATGGTGGAACAGATGGACCATTCTTTCAAAGGATGGACCGCATGTCCCTCTATCATCTACATCTGGCTCACTGGAGAGGAATGGGCAAGAGATGGTCCAATATATGGACCGTACACTGCCTAGACGGTCCGTCTATTGGACTGTTTGTCACGCCCTACCTTGGGAGGCATGACTAGCACCTGGTCCCTACTAGGACCTGAACTGCTGAAATGACTGAGCCTAAGCACTTCTGGTGCAGGGTTGACTCTAACTCTAGAATCAAGAAAACAACGGGCTATATAGTGGCTATAAATACAACCCCCGACTGACAAGGCCTATAGCCACCTGTGAAAATAAACAGCTAACCAGGGACAAACAATTATAAGGAGTCCTATGCAGGCCGACAAGGCCACCATGATATCTAGTTATAACTGGAAAGTAAAGGCCGATGCTAAATTGAGCTATGACCGAAAAGGCCACCAATCAATAGCTAAATAGGGCCCCACACGACCAACACACATAGTTTAAAACACATATGGGCCCCACATGGATGATATCATCTAACCACAGGGAAGTAATGCAATCTGCAAGCCTCTAGGAGTAATAAGATGGTCGAGACAGGGCCCCAACCTACCCATACCGTACAAACAAAAGAAGTAAACCTCTATCACACAAGCTTTATAAGAAGGGAGCTGACGGCTCTGTACAACTGACTGGAAGTACGAGGGACTTGCTCCTCGTCTATCTGTACCTGCAGGCAAGTAATGTAGTGCCCTAGAAGAGGGCGTCAGTACCACAGGTACTGAGTATGTAAAGCAGTAACTTTAAATAACTGAAAGTAAGAAATAGAACTAACAGTGACTGAAGTAAAGAAAACGAACTAAAGATGACTGAGGTAGTGAAATCAGGACTAAACATAACTGTAATAAGGAGGGTAGGGGTCATACTTGAAAAATGAGGCGTTCTACTGTCTAACTAAAGCAAGCATAAACCTTACCTGGCTCCTATAAGCCGGAAGGTACAATAAGCATATAATAACCACCCTGGGCCCCCATTAGTGAGTACATCTCAATCTATATACCCCTATCTAGGTCATATTGAATCAATTACCAGCTATAAGCGTCCTTCCGGTCCCCTAGGTCTGCAGCTGGGCCCGCTCGACCCCTGACTATAGTTGTGCCTAAGTCCGGAGGACTCCTGATATCTACATCCCGGGAGTAAATGCTCGGCGGGGGTGTGTATAAGGCCAACCACGACAATATGAGGATCTGGATCCCCATCTTCGTCCCTTGCGGACGACATGCTGCTCCGTAGAGCGACGTATCCTTGCCCCTAGCGGGCGGCGACACAGCTATTAACCCTGGGGTGGTCACGGAAGCTATACAGGTATAATCCAACCCAAAATAATACAATTTGCGAGTCTCAACTGACAACAACAACTAAACATGATAACATACTCCTGACATGCTTTACTGGGATTCATACTGGATTACTATGCTTAAGAAACTAATTTGCCGAAAGAAAATTCCTTAACATACCTCGTTCGTTGTTTACCAATTAACTGGCGAGTTCCAATTAGTATTCAATAGCTCTTCCCAACTGAAATCGTGTTACTGGAAATTTAGGACTAGTTTTAACACTAAATTCGGTAAAAAGGAAAACTTTATATATAAATATTAACTATATTCCAACTTTATGGATCATGGTAGAAACCTCGTTATTTATCGAAAGTCTAGAAGGGAGAAATACTTACTTTAAGCCTGGGATCGTATTGACACTAGTTTGGAGCAATTCCAACAACTTTGGATCGGTGGGACAATGATTCGCCGGACGAATTTCACGAAACTAACTCTGTAGAAATGCTCCCTACAGCCTTATACTTCAATACTCGAAGTTAATTCAGATTTGGATGGTGTTTAGTGGCATAATCGGATGATTTTTAATAGTTTCCCTTCATCTCTAATCTCTGCCGGCCGAGGATTTATGAAAATGACTTAACATCAAAGTGTGAGGCCTTTATATACTTTAGGCAGCAGACAAGGCAACATGGCACGTTGCCCAATGCGCTGATTCTTCTCCGTGCCACGTTGGCTAACTCGGAGGAGCAGCTCCGTGCCACTTTACCCCTCTAGGTAGCTTGGTTCGGCCTCCTCCCGCGAAATCTCGACTTCTCACTCATTCGGCCTTTCCCCGGGCCCTTTCCTCGTACGTATGACACTCTAAAACACTTAACCAACATATGAATAGGCCGATTAAACGTTAAAAACTTATGAGGTGTAACATCCGACCCCCCTTAAGAACATTCATCCTCGAATGTTAACTTCTACTTGCAAGAACCTTAACCTTCCAATTACTTATTTTGAAAAAATTTTGGCAGAGTCTCCCCTATAATATGGACTATCCAAAAACCCTGAAACACAGAAAAGTCCAATACAGGTACTCCGCACAATACTATGGCATTCATTTCACAATAGACTGAAGTCAACTACTGCACATATACATGTATATAATGCAATTTATGAAACAACAATAACAACATACCTCTGGCTGCACAATCTGACAAAGTCTAAAATAACTGAGGATATCTAGTTTTCATATCATCTTCTGCTTCCCAGGCCATTTTCTCTCAGTTCTTATTTCGCCATAACACTTTAACAGAAGCAACATCTTTAGTTCTTAGTCTGCGGATCTGCCGATCTAGTATGGCTACTGGAGCTTCTTCATAGGCTAACTCCTCAGTGATTTGGACGTATTTGATTGGGACAATCCGAGAGGGATCTCCTATGCACTTCCTTAGCATTGATACGTGAAAAACTGGGTGAACAGATTCTATTTCTGGGGGTAAATCCAACTCATCAGACACCTGGCCTATCCTTCGGCGAATCTGATAAGGCCCAATAAAACTTCGGTTGAGTTTGCCTTTATTACCAAATCTCATCACACCCTTCATTGGTGAAACCTTCAGGAATACCCAGTCAGCCACATTAAATTCTAGGTTTCTTCGCCGCACATCAGCATAAGATTTCTGGAAGCTCTGAGAAGGCAGCAGACGTTCCCTGATAAGCTTTACTTTCTCTTCTGACTGACGAATAATAGCTGGCTCAATCAATGCTGATTCTCCTACCTTAAATCAACCAGCTGGTGACCTACACTTCCACCCATATAACGCTTCAAAAGGTGCCATCTGAATTGCTGAATGATAATTGTTATTATAGGAAAATTCAATAAGCGGTAGATGTTCATCCCAGCTGCCTCCAAAATATAGCACACACGCCCATAACATATCCTCGAGCGTCTGGATTGTACGTTCTTCTTGCCTGTCTGTCTGAGGATAGAAAGTTGTGCTCAGGTTAACCTGCATCCCCAAGCCCCTCTGAAAAGATTGCCAAAACTTAGCTGTAAACTGCGCCCCTCTATCAGAGATAATTGACAGCGGAACACCATGGAATCGGACTATTTCTTTAATATACAACTCAACATAATCTTCGGCTGAAAAGGTAGCCCTTACTGGCAGAAAGTGAGCTGATTTTGTCAACCTGTTAACAATTACCCAAATAGAATCATATTTTTGCCTGGTACGAGGTAACTCTACTACAAAATCCATATTAAATGCCTCCCATTTCCATAAAGGCATGGCTATATCCTGTATCAGTCCGCCTAGTTTCTGATGTTCAGCTTTCACCTGTCGGCAATAGGGACATTGAGCTACGAATTTTGCTACCCCTTTTTTATTCTTGGTTACCAGTAAATCTCTTTTACATCATGGTACATCTTTGTCGAACCTGGATGGAGTGAGTAACGGGCATAGTATACCTCGCCCATAATTTGCTGGCGAAGCCCTGCCACATCAGGAACGCAAAGGCTATCCCTATACCTCAAAACTCCGTCTTCGGTTACTTGGAAATCTGTCACTTCCCCTCGCTGGACCCTATTTCTGAGCTGAACCAGGCTAGGATCTTCATACTGCCGTTCCTTCACTTACACAACCAATGATGATACTGAGGTATTCTGTACTACCACTCCATTATCTCAAGATTCTACTATACGAACGGCTAAACTGGCTAGCTGATGCAATTCTCGGGCCAAATACTGCTGCTCGGGCTGTAAATATGCCAGGCTTCCTATGTGATTTGCGGCTAAGTGCATATGCTACAACTTTGGCCCTTCCTGGGTGATATAAAATATTCACATCATAATCCTTTAACAGCTCCAACCAGCAACATTGTCGCAGATTCAACTCTTTCTGGGTAAAAATATACTGCAGGCTTTTATGATCAGTTAAAATATCTACGTGGACTCCATACAAGTAGTGTCTTCATATTTTCAAGGCATGAATCACTACGGATAACTCCAGGTCATAGGTAGGGTAGTTCTTCTAATGCTTCCTTATTTTCCTAGAAGCATAGGCAATCACCTTACCATGCTGCATCAAAACACACCTAACCCAACACCCGAAGCGTCACAATAGACTGCATAGCCCTCTATTCCTTCTGGAAACGCTAGCACCGGTGCTGATGTCAATCTCTCTTTTAGTTCCTGAAAGCTCTGCTCACACGCTTCAGTCCAATGGAATTTTGCTTCCTTCTGCGTCAGTTTGGTTAAAGGTGCTGCTAAAGTGGAAAATCCTTCCACGAACCTTTTGTAATACCCGGATAACCCCAAGAAACTACATACCTCGGTCGGAGTGGTAGGTCAAGGACATGTTTTCACTGCCTCTATCTTCTGCGTATCTACCTGTATACCAGCATTTGATACAAGATGGCCTAAGAAGGCTACTGAATTCAACAAAAATTCACATTTAGAAAATTTTGCATATATCTGGCGATCTCTGAGAATCTGTAGCACTGTCCGTAGGTGATCTTGGTGATCTGCCTCTGAGCGGGAATACACCAGAATATCATCGATAAATACTATCACGAACAAGT
>JACEIK010002682.1:19915-33072 GCA_018107945.1 Datura stramonium
CCCCACCTGGCCCCCATAAGCCGGGAGGTACAATCAGCACAGAATAACTCGTTCAGGCCCCCATAAGTCCTGGCGAGCACATCTCAATCTATATACCCCTGCTTAGGTGTCTACAACTCTACAGGCACTGTAGCCAACCTACCGGTCCCTTAGGTATACAAATGGGCCCGCTTGGCCCCTAAACTGTAGCTGTGTCTGAGTCCGGAGGACTCCTGATCCGGGCGTAAATGCTCGGCGGGGATGTGTAGAAGGCCAACCACGACAATATGAGGATCTGGATCCCCATCTTCATCCCTTGCGGACGGCATACCGCTCCGTAGAGCGACGTATCCTCTCCCCTGGCGGGCGAGCGACACAACTATTAACCCTGGGGCGGTCATGGAAGGCTCCTAACTGAGGGCAACCCCAACCCAGGTGCTATACTGACACATCAATCTATCTGTATAACGAGAGCGTATTTGGCCTTCTAGGCCTCATGCTAATGCTACTCGCTTCTAGGATAATCTGTATGGCTATCTGTAGGCACGCCATGTGCACGTATTTGATCAGAGGATCCTGATAGTGCTCATGATCTCTAATAGTCTGGGATGAATATAGCGAGGTCTGAAGTGGCCTAACAATACTTTGAATGTCCTACTCGGACATCTATAACTCATGAATAACTGTGGGGTTGCGGATAGCTAACTACTTTATACTTCTAATTAAACAACTATATAGCTAGGCTTGGTAGAACTTGCTCCTACGTGATCGGCACCCTGGTCCTTCATAGGGAGCTTACCGATCTCCTTAACTTGTGGTTAACACTGTACTAGAAGAGTACTACTGACTCCTTAGGTCTGGTTTAAGTCCACTCGGATCTATATTACTGTTCTGGGCAATTCTCAATCTTATAGGCAATTCTATATAGGTTGGCCCTCTCCTGGCACTCTGTACCTGAATACCTTACAAGAACCGGCTAGAGTGTTGGCCCGTCACTGACTACTAATGTGGACCCCTCCTTGGGGTACGGGTTTATCTGACTCGGCTGACTGGGCTGGCCTGCTGGGCATCCTACGTGATAACTATTAAGTCGACTAGGACTGAAAATCACTGATAAGGCTAAAGGGATGGCGAATGATCACTCAATACATTGGACAACCCTGGTGTCGCTAACTCTAGAATATTCCTATTCTGTCTCTATTTCTAGTTCTGGAACGTGCGATAATGTTAATGACCTCTAGGGATGCTTTCCTGCCAATACAGGCGCCAACTGGTCGTTAGACCGCCTAACTGCGCCCATACTGTTTAACCAACTGATTCAGGCCAATAACTCTTACGAGCTTCTGAAGTCTAGGCCTGGCAACAAACATATAAGTCTACCATCACAATAAACTGAAAACTAAAAGAGTTTCTATAGCGTCATACGTGAATCACATTTAACCTGCTCCCTTTTAGCGACGGGTCCTGCAGTACGGTCTGTATTTGTTTTCTAGTAGCTAACCAGAATTTATGTAACTGTAATCCCTATTAACAGTTACTCGCAACATATCTGATATTTATATATGTATATCAATAACAGCTAGTTACAACATATAGAATTACAATCTAATGGTAGCAACCTCTGAGATCATTATTTCTATTTGAGAACATAAGTTGTAACACTGTACGACAAGGATAGTTGCCGAGAGTTAAGCCTTACATACCTTGTTTGCCGTTTTCTGACTAACTGATGAGTAACAACTCGTATTCAACTTTCCTTCTCAACTGTAATCATATTAATGGAAGAATAGGGCCAACTTCGTTACTGAATTCGAAGAAAACCATAACTTTATATATATATAGTAACTATATTTCAACCTATTGAAAGATGATTGAAAACTCATAATTTCTCGGGAATCTAAAAGGGAGAAATACTTACTTTAGGAACGTGATCATATTGACACTAGTTTGGAGCAATTCCAACAACTTTTACTCAGCGAGACGATGATTCGCCGGGTGAATTTCACGAAACTAACTCCGTAGAAATGCTCCCAGCAGCCTTATACTTTGATACCCAAAGTTAATTCAGATTTGGACGGTGTTTAGCGGCATAATCAGATGAAAATTAAATGTTTTCCTTCGTCCTCTCTCTGCTATGGCCGTGGCTTACAAATAATGATCTCATTTCTAAGTGTGAGACCTTTATATACTTGAGGCAGCAGACAAGGCAATGTGGCATGCTGCCCATCGCGCTGATTCTACTCCGAGCCACGTTGGCTAACGCGGAGGAGCAGCTCTATGCCACTTTTCCCCTCTAGGCAGCTTGGTTCGGCCTCCTCCTGCGAAATCCTGACTTTGCACTCGTTCAGACTTTCCCCGGGCCCTTTTCTTGTACGTATGACACTCTAAAACTCTCAACCAACATATGAATAGGCAGACAAAAAGTTAGAAACTTACGGGGTGTAACAATTTTTTTCATGAACCTATGCATAAGCTATCACCTTACCCCACTGCATCAGAACACAATAGAGTCCAACTCTAGAAGCATCACAATATACCATAAACCCATCTGTTACTTCTGGTAAGGTTAAAACTTGAGTGGTAGTGAGTCGAGTCTTCAACTCCTAGAAACTCTTCTCACACGCATCTGACCACTCAAACTTCACCTTTTTCTGAGTTAACTTGGTCAGAGGAGATGTAATAGAGAAAAATCCTTCCACAAATCGTCGGTAATATCTAGCAAGACCTAGAAAACTTCTGATATCGGTTGGGGAGGTAGGTCTTGGCCAGTCTTTCACCACTGCTATCTTTTGAGGATCTACCTGAATACCCTCACCTGAGACCACGTGACCAAGGAAAGTCATTGACTTTAACCAGATTTCACATTTGTTGAATTTAGTGAACAATTGGCGGTCTCTGAGCATCTGTAGCACTATCCTCAGATGGTTAGCATGTACTTCCTCATTTATGGAGTATACCAGAATGTCATCAATGAATACAATGAAGAACATGTCTAGATACTTCTTGAAAACCCTGTTCATCAAGTCCATGAAAGTTGCAGGGGCATTAGTTAGTCCAAAATACATAACCACAAATTCATAGTGACCATACCGAGTTTTGAAGGCTATTTTCGGTATGTCACATTCTCTGACTCTAAGATGATGATACCCCGACCTGAGATCTACCTTGGAAAAACAACTTACTCCTTGAAGTTGATTGAACAAGTCGTCAATCCTGGGTAGGGGATACATGTTCTCAATTGTAACCTTGTTTAGTTGACTGTAATCGATACACATTCTGAGAGTACCATCTTTATTTCGCTCGAATAACATTAGAGCACCCCATGGAGAGATGCTAGGCCTGATGAAACCTTTATCAAGTAGGTCTTTTAGCTGCTCCTTTAACTCCTTAAGCTCAGCTTGAGCCATTTGGTAAGGAGGAATGGAGATGGACTGAGTGCCTGGAAGAAGGTATATGCCAAAGTCTATTTCTCGCTCAGGAGGGACTCCGGGAAGATCTTCGAGAAACACGTCAGGGAACTCGCTAACAACTGGAACTGACTGGATAGTTGAGGTCTCAAAGCTGGAATCTTTGACTCGAACTAGGTGATAAATGCACCCTTTAGTAATGAGCTTCCTTGCCTTAAGGTAGAAAATAAACCGACCCTTAGGTGCTGAACTACTGCCCATCCATTCTAAAACTGGCTCATTTGGAAACTGAAATCTGAAGACTCTAGTTCTGCAGTTGACTGAGGCATAATTGGAGTATAACCAATCCATGCCAAGAATGAGATCAAAATCGACAATGTCTAACTCTACTAGATAAGTTGGAATGACCTTATTCAATACTGAGACTGGGCAGTTTTTATTCACCCTGCTGGCTCTAACTGACTCACCAACTGGGATAGAGACTGAGAATGGTTCTGAGAGGACTTCTGGACTGATTTCAAACTGGACAGCCACATAGGGAGTCACGAATGATATGTGGCTCCTGGATCTAGTAAGGGCATACACATCTAGATGGAAGAGACGTAATATACTCGTGACCATGTCAAGTAAGCTCCCCTGATCCTGACGAGAGGACAAAGCATAAAAGCAGTTTTTGCGCTGACCGCCATCCGTACCTAAAGTGTTGGCATGCTGAGCCAGTCAGCTTGCTGGAGCTGCTGAAGTGGTAGACTGTGATTTCCCCCGTCCTGTGGACGGACACTCCCTTAGTAGGTGACCTAGCTGTCCATACCCAAAGCAACCCTCTTTTCCCTGGATGGTTCTTACCACACTTATGGAAAGAGTAGTGGTTGCTGGCACTGTGACTCTAGAATTGATAGCCAGATGATCTACTCTTCCGATCCTTGCGGGACCGAAAAGTAGGGGCATTAGCTGAGGTAGGTGTTGGAGTCCTTTGTTTTTGCTGCTGTTGTGGGCGACTACTACCACCAGACCTCTGGTGGCCATAATTTGATTGACCAGTTCTATCCCGCTTGTTCTACCACTCCATATCTTTCAAATTTTCTACCTCAATCTGCTGGGCATGTACGATGAGGCTGGAGAGGACAATATCCTTTATGAGCATCGTGGTCCTGCACTCCTTAAGTACCAGGTTTGATACCCCATTAACGAACTTAAGCATGTGATCCCTTGGCTCGGCTACCATCTCTGGAGCATACCTTGACAACCGCATTAACTCTACTGCATACTCCTCCACTGTCCTGTTACCCTGTTTCAAGTTCATGAACTCTGCGACCTTAGCCTCCCTTAACTCCCAGGTGAAGAATCTGTCTAAGAATGCTATGGTGAACTCTTCCCACTTTACTGGTTTCGCTCTTGCTGGTCTCCCTTCCTTCCACTGATCGTACCAAATCTGTGCCACCCTTTTCAACTGGTAGGCTGCTAGATCAGCACTCTCCGCGGAACTAACACCCATAATCCAGGTGATCTTCCTCACCTCACCCACAAACTCATATGGGTCTTCTCCCATCTTGGATCCACGAAAGGCTGGAGGTTTCATTCGAGTGAAGTCCCAAAATCTAGTAGCTGTTGCGGATCCATTTGTATTTATCGGAACCACCTGTTGGTTCACTTGGTTTGTCACTGTCTGAGACAACAGCTGGATTGCTGCTCTGAATTCTGTTGAGAACACTTGATCGTCCTGAGGGGCTATTGGAGCTGGTGGGACAGGTCGGTTAGCGTTGTCAGCCCTTCTTCCATTTCCTCGTCTTGGAGGCATAATTTCACTGAAACGAAATAGAGCACGAGTTAGGAGAACGTTTCTGGAATTAAAATTCAACGCATGATAAGGAGTATGAACAAAAGGGAGTTTTCCCAATAACATCTTGTAGCCTCCCCATCATAAGTATGGCGTGCTTCACACCCATGAAAAGGACTCTGCTTGATGCGGCTTTTGGACATCCTAGGATACTCTAAACCTAGTTCTATGATACCAAGTTTGTCACAACCCGAGTCTATACCCTAGACGAGACACGGTACATAGAGTCACAAGTAATCTCAAGTCAACCCATGGTCTATCATAACACTGGTAAACTGAGTAAACATATGCGAAAGCTTTAAATAAATAAGATCATGTAAGAAAAACTGATTTGATAAAAGTCCATACATCTGAAAAACAATACTGAATATCTGAGTCTATGTCTGAAAACCATCTACTTATGATGAGTTGCTGGGACAAGCCCCCAGCTAACTCTAAAGTCTAACTAAAAATAAATATCGTTCTCGAAAGATGAGGACTCACCAAAAGCTTCTGCTGGTATCGTCTGGAGGAAACTACTGACGATGCTGGGACTGAGAACCTATGCCTGTATCATGATACGATACAACATATAATGTATGCGTCAGTACTTTGAATGTACTGAGTAAGCGAGAGATATAATAAACATGAAAGAGAAAGTAACTAAACCGAGATGACATGAAATGACCAACTGAAATACTGAAAACTGAACAACTAAAATATAACTGATATGGTCAATAATGACCCGGGATGATGGTCATAGACATGTCCTGGATCTGAGATATTGATCTGAGCTAAATTTAACTGAACTAAACTGAGCTAAACTGAAACTGTACTGAATTGAGCTAAACTGAAACTATACCGAACTGAGCTAAATTGAAACTATACTGATTAGTGAGAGAGTCTATAACTGATATATAACCACGTGAGCTAGACGTGAGGTTCGATGTATACGCCCCATCGATAGGACCCAATATATCTTGCCAGGGTATAGAGGTATGAACTGGGTGATCACAAATCTGGGGCCATAGGGTCAATAAAATAACCTACAGTGAAAAGTAGTACTGGGAACCTGGGTGCGCTGGAAACTCGGTCCACTCGGTGCTAAGTCCTACTCCCACTAGATATTCCTAATCTAACTACTAAGCTGATAGCTCAAAACTGGGGTCCAAGACTAAATTAGGGATACTTATCTAGAAGTACCCTGAGAGTCTTATCGAACTGAATTCTGTAACTGGTTTTCTAAGAATTGCTAGAGCTGCTTATTTGAAAGCATCGCAGCCTTCTAAAGAACAAACTAAAGCTGAAGCTGGTGGTTTTAAGATTGGTCAGAGCTGTTTATATCAAAGAATCGTAACCGTCTAAAGAACAAACTAATATCTGACAACTAATAACTAATTCTGATAATTGATATATGGGAGGTATTAGTGACACCTCAATAAAAGACTATAGTTAAACTGATCAACTGACATTTTTGAAAATACTGAAAATGCTAATATTTTGACTAAAACTGGACTAGCATGCAACTGTCTGAGATTTCAACTGATATTAATAATATGGAAAATTCCAACACTGATAGAATCAACCAACATGAATAACTAATCAATTATGCAAGACTGTAGTTACTGCAACCCACTTATAGGAACAAGTATCAACATAGTCACTAGATAGTAGAAATATAACAACAATTAACATGAACAGTATTCCACATGATATAGATGAAAATGTGGTTGATAATTTGCTCACATTCGAAAATTCAGAGCTTAGAACTGATAAGAAAGTTAGATGTATTTTTGGGGCACAAGAGAAGGACAATTCCCTTGCTAAATTCCCGCATACCTGGTGAAGAATTCCTGCGAAATCCTTGAGAAATTCTGAGAAGAAGAAATCAAAACCCTTGCCCTGCTCTGTGCTTCCTGGCTGAGATTCTACGCTCTGACTTCTGAGGAAATGAGATGAATGAAGTATAAATGTCGATTATCCCTTTAAATCCATGTAGTTTAGAGATTAAAAAGCTGAAAAATTACTAAAATAACCTTGAGAGAAAATCTGGAAATCTATCCAATAGGGACCAATGGGTCACACAACGAGTCGTTGGTTGACACCACGACTCGTTGGGACTGGTCGTCTATCCTGGGCTTAAACCTAGGGCTTACTGAAATTGGAAATGGGTGGGGACCACCACTCGTTGGAAGAACCAACGGGTCGTTGGTACCTTCCATGGCCACTGCCAGGGTCTTGAACAAAACACTAGGCCCCCTCCTCTAATAGGTGACACCACAACTCATTGGTTGATCCAACGAGTTGTTATATGCTCTCTTCTTGACTAATGGAATTTTTTTGGGCTTGGCTCACGAATGGAAACAACGACTCATTGTATGGGACAACAGGTCGTTGTTTTCCCTCATCGCCACTGGAAGGAATTTCTGACCTTCTCCCAACGGCTCAACAGGAAGGGTCATTGGTCTCTTCCACGACCCATTACTTGGCTAGTTGGTTTCGAAGGGACTTCCTACAGGTCTGTCAACGACTCAGAAAATAGGTCGTTGCAGTTGACCATCACTTGTTGTATTGGTTGTTCTGAGAAAATCTTTTTTTCTGGTTCTTTTGGATTTTTCATGCAAGGTCTATGTTTGGTCTATGAAAGTTTTGGGGTATTACAGTGTGCATGAGATGTAATGGAGTTTTTCAAGGACGAACAAGGCTTTAAGTGTGGGGTAGTGATGTTTGGCATATTTACATGTCCAAGTGCTATTTTATAACTTAATTTTAGCCATGTTTGTCAATTTAATTAATTACATTCTCATGTAATTGTGTATAATTGTGTGCCAGAACTAACCAATGTGATTAACCCTTTTTTGCAAGTTAAAAATGCTAAGGATGAGCTTAATATGTGTTCAATGAACAAGAAGAGAGTTCGAGATGAAGCACAAGGAGATGGCATGAAAGTGCCAAGCAATGCACACTACCACACGAGGTCCGTGGCACGCTGGCATATTGGCGCGCTAGACGTCGTGCCACACCAATGCCATGCGCGTGAGGTACTGCAAGCAGTGCGCCTGCGCATTGGCTCCGTGCCACGCTGGGCTTCTTGTGCGTTCACTATCGTGCCACGCCTGGACGTGTGCGTGTGCGAGGATAAGGAAGCAGCAGCAACACACGGTGGTGCCATGCCACACCTAGCATTCTAAGCGACTAGTGGCGTGCAACGTTGGGCGATGTGCACCAGTTATCGACATGCCATGCCCTGATGCCGACTTCCAGTAGCCATGTGCGACAGCTCCGTGCCATGGAGGCTGAGCTGCACGATAGTTAGTGTGGCACAGAGGCAGTCCATCCACGACCAAAGTTTGCAATTTCCTACTTAGTATAAATTAAACTATTAGCAGCTTCATTTGACTATCATGGTTTTATTTTGGAAAAGACGGAAGGAGCGAAGGAGAGAAGAAGAAAACTCCACCTAGGGTTTGTAAATTCTTTCTTATTTCACTCTTGTTCTTACATGATTTGTAATTATAATGAATTCGTGTGTTAGCATTAGTGGCTAAGACCCTTCTTCTAAGGTTGAGGCCACAAGACATGAATGCAATTGCGTAAATTCTACTTTGGTTCAAGTTTTATTTGTTGTTAGTTCTTGAATTCTTATTTGATTATCATTTTAATGCTTGATCACCACTAAAATACAATTTTAAAGCTTGGGCAAAACTTGAAAGAGAGAAACCTAGGTTAGAACTAGGAATTCGAGAAGTGAGTTCAAAGTCTTCAAGACTTGATTCGCGGTTAGGATAGAAATATACATAATTCACCTCGCTTGGTTATAATACAGAAAGATAGCTAGACACCGACTTGGAATTGTCACATCACTACTCGTAGAAGAAGTAGTGAAACCACGTCAGGTTAAATGGTTAGAGGTACGAAAATCCATAACCAAGGGTGTAAATCCCGTAAATCACTCCATATAGTTAATTGTTCACAAATTAGAACGTCACATCCCCGCTCAATGATGTAGTTGTGAGACTAATTTATTGTGTTTAGAGGCTCGAAAGATAATGAACATTGCTTTAACTTTGTGAGACAATGAATGAAGTCATATAATATAACCGAGTTGAATGTAGCGTTGCATGATTGTTAGGCCTTAACCCTGGATGCTTCTTATTACTGTTTTTTTCAATTATTTTGTGATCACCTTAGATTTAGAAATAAAAATCCAAATCTTTGAAACCAACACTTGTGAAATTTAATTTAACACTTGAACTTGAATATTCGCTAAATAGACTAGTCCCTATGAGTTTGACATCCGGCTCTTCAAGAGTCACTGTACTACTTGTACGAGCGCTACGCTTGTGTGTGCGTTGGGGCGCAACATTATTCAGACCTCCGGTTATGTATGTTTAATTTATCAGATTCTATTTTAATATACTCCTTTAGTTACTATGTTCGTTTCATGGGTCGACTTGGAACCATTTGTGGTTCTAGGTCTCGTGTCTCGATTTGGGGTCCCAGCTCGGGTCGTGACAAAATTTGTCCCACATCTGAGAAAGCTTAACACTAAGAGTGAATAGGTAATTGCTCATCATTCGAGTAGTCAATTAACAATTTTGATAATGGTTGTATCATTTTTATTCCTTCTTCTGATATGAAATTTGTTGCCATATCCACTTTAATTTTATAGTTTAATTAGTTTCCTTAGAAACTATGAAATAATTTACACCAATAAGAATAAAATTATGTTGATTCACTAAAGTTATTAATGAATATTTTTTTCTCTTAAATTCATGAGTTATTTATGTTGTGTTGAAAATTCTGCATAAGGTCTAAGTTTAATAAAATTAGTTTTTTTCCTTTTTCTAATTAAATATTGGATCCATGATGAAATTTTGTCTTTATAAATATTGTTATTATTTCTAACATTATTGTTTTTGCGATAGTTTTCATCATGTCAAATTTATCAAAGTTTGAGTTTGTGGAACTTGATATATCCAAAGAAAATTTCCTGTTATGGGTAATCGATGCTGAAATTTACCTAGATGCTAAAGGTCTTGGTGTCACTATTACACAGGGTAATGCAGCACCAAGCCAGGACAAAGTGAAGGCTATGATTTTCCTTCGTCACTATCTGGATGAAGTATTGAAAGTTGAATACCTTACGGTGAAGGATCCACTTGAATTGTTGAATGGTTTGAAGGAAGGTTATGATCACCATAAGGCAACGGTATTGCCAAGGGCTCATTATGAGTGGATTCACTTATGGTTACACGATTTTAAAATTGTATGTGATTATAACTCTGTTATATACAGGATTACTTCCTAATTAAAATTATGCAGGGAAGATATAAAAGATGAGGATATGTTGAAAAAGATACTAACAACTTTTCATGCCTCAAATCTAGTATTACAGCAGTAATATCGTGAAAGGAGATTTAAAAAATATTATTATTTGATCTCATGCGCTCTTGTGGATGACAACATAATACTCTTTTGTTGAAAAATTATAAAGTCCATCCTATTGGAACTGCTCCATTATCAAAAGCAAATATTGTTAAATCACATGACTGGTCTGAAAAAGACAAAATAAAAATCAAGTTAATAATGTGTGTGGGTGACGCAGTGATCACTATAAAAGGGAGAATAATATGAATTCTCAAAGCAATATTTCAAGAGGCAATTGTTATCGTTGTGACATGAAAGGTCACTGGAAGAATGAATGTCGGGCGCCTGAGCATTTTGCTAGGCTTTATCAAAAAAAATTTAAAAGAAAGAAAAACAGAGGTGGTGCATCATCTGCTAATGTCCGAGCGGAGTCACACTTGACTTTTAAAAATGATGCTGAGGTAGAGCCTTCACAAAAATATGATGACAATATTGAAGCAAATTTGGCTTTAAAAGATGATGATTTTGATGGACTGGATGATATTACTCATTTGAAAATGGAAGACTTCTTTGGGGATCAAATATGAAATTTGATCATTTTACTAGGGAAAATAATTATGTTGTTTCTTTATTTATTTGTTTTTAGTTGTTATGTTTTTTTGTTGCTTTTATATTTAGAGGAAAAAAAGAAAGAAAAATACTTAAGTTCTCTTGCAAGATTGTTACATTTCTTATTTCTTGTGATGTATTTTTATTTTTATGAAGATAAATAATATTTCCCAGTCTTCTATTGAATTCAAGATGAGTAATGGAGATATGTGACTTCTGGATAGTGCTACAACTCAAACTATACTAAGAGAAAAAATATTTCTCTCGTTTGACTATAAAAAAGACATATGTTAATACAGTATGTGGTAGTACAAAATTGATTGAGGGCTCTAGAAGAGCGACCTTTTTACTACTTGGAGGAACATTATTGGTTATTAAAAATGCACTATATTATATGTAAGTCTCAAATAAACTTGTTAAGTTTCAAGGTTATTCACCAAAATGGCTATCATGTTGAGACTGCCAATGAAGGAAAGGTTGAATACCTTTATATTACTATAATAATGGTGGGGAAAAAAATTGTGCACGAAAAATTACTGGCATTTTCTTTTGAGTTGTACTATACAAGTATTGGTATGGTTGAATCACATGCCGTAGTAAATAAAATATTTTCTGGTTATAATAATTTTATCAATTGGCATGACCGGTTGGGCCATTCCGGTTTTAATATGATGCGTAGAACTATTGGGAATTCACTTGGGCACCATTTGAAGAACCAAAAGATTCTTCAATCAAATAAATTCTCTTATGCTGCTTGTTCTCAAGGAAAGTTGATTATAAATCATCAACAGCTAAGGTTGGGACCCATTACTCTGCATTTCTGTAATATATAGGCTGATATAGGTTGACCAATTCGTCCTTCATGTGGACCATTTAAATATTATATGGTCTTGATAGATGTATTTGCAAGATGGTCACATTTTTGCTTATTATCAACTCGCAACATAGCTTTTACGAGATTTTTGGCTCAAATAATAAGGTTAAAGGCACAATTTTCAGATTATGCAATAAAGATAATTCATCTTGATAATGTTGGTGAATTTACATTTTCAGGTCTTTAATGATTATTGTATGTCCACTGAAATAACCATTGAACATTCGGTTGCTCGTGTTCATACTCAAAATGGTCTAGAAGAATAATTGATTAAACGCCTCCAATTGATAGCTAGATCATTGCTAATGAGGACAAAACTGCCTGTTTCAGTATGGGGGAATGCCATTTTGCATACAGGAGCACTTGTGCCTATAAGGCCAATCAATTATCATGAATTCTCCCCATTGTAGTTGGCTTTTGGCCAGGAGCCAAATATTTCCCATCTTAGAATTTTTGAATGTGCGGTATATATTTCAATTGTTCCACCACAATGCACAAAGATGGTTCCCAAAAGAAGGTTGGGGATATAAGTTGGGTATGAATCTTTTTCTATTATAAAATATTTGGAACCTATGACTGGAAATTTATTTATGGCAAGATTTGCTGATTGTCAGTTTGATGAATTTGTATGCCTAACATAGGGGGCAAAATAAGTAGTTGAAAAAGAAGATAGATTAGAATTCTTTAACACTATCTCACTTAGATCCTCAAACAAATCAATGTGAACAAGAGGATCAGAATATGATTTATTTGTAAAATGTTGCAAATTAACTGTCAGATGCATTTATTGACCTTCCAAAGGTTACAAAATATTATATTCCAGCTACAAATATTTTAGTCCGAATTGATGTTCCGGTAGGACAAATTGTTAATACAAATGAATTTAAATCACGTCTGAAATATGGTAGGCCAATTAGTTCCAAGGATAAAAGTCCTCGAAAAAAGAAAAAGAACAAACGATCAAAATGATCATAATATGGAGACAATTGCTCAAGAAGATCCTCAAGATATAAAAAATAATAAGATCAATGAAGAGGTTCAAATACCAGAAAAAAATGAGAATGAAGAAATCTCAATAAGTTATGTCTCCATGAGAAAAGGT